>SGPK01000698.1:0-10320 GCA_004802695.1 Phellinidium pouzarii
AGCAACAGCAACAGCAACAGCAACAGCAACAGCAACAGCAACAGCAGCACCCCGGCCAACATCACCAGTCGATGCCTCCGCCCCCGCCCCCGCCGCACGCGTATCCGGGCCTTCCTCCGCCGACGGGCAACGTTTATCCTCCCCAGATGCAGTATGCGTACGGCCACCCACCCCCGGGATCGGACTACTCGCCGGGTGGCATGATGCCTCCTGGCGTTCCCCCCGTCCATGATGCANGGGGTCGCCCCAGCTCCAAGACGGGTCCGACCCGCGTGGAGGCCCGAACCGTCAGCTTAGCACGAGCAAGCGCGCAGAGCAGAACCGGAAAGCGCAGCGGGCATTCCGCGAGAGGCGTGACCAGTACGGAGTTTCCTCCTTGGATATTGATGACTGTGTTGCTAAGCTATTATTCTCCTTTTAAACGGTTTTTTTTTTTCAGGCACGTGAAAGCCCTCGAGTCCCGCTCTCAGCTTCTTGACGCGGCGTTGGCAGGCGCGGACGAAGCAAACCGTCGTTGGGAAGAATGTCGAGCGCTCGTGGACCAGCTGCGAATTGAAAATACTGCGCTGCGGTCCGCACTTCAGCAGGCGCAGACGCAGCTTGCTTCCGCAGGCATAAGCCTCGCCGCACCTGGAAACAAGCCAGAAGATGCAAATTCAAAAGGTGATGACAACAATGATACTCCCCAAGACTCGACAGCGTCGTCATGAGTTAATTATCAAGGATACCTTTGAACTCGTTTCGCAACCTTCTCGCCTTTAGAACGTGTATAAAGAGACGCTGAGTTGGCTGTGTACCTAATTGCTATTACCTCTTCCACTTCTGCGTCCAGTATTGTTGTGTTTCTTTGAATCTTTCGCTTTCGTGATTTCTGTCGAGTGGTTTTTAATTGTAGCGTATAGTAATACTTGTCTGTGAAATCATCATTTTATTAGTCCAGTTGCGGAGCCGAACTTCCGGTGTGTCACGCTTTCCTTATTAGTAATCAAGGTGTATAGGGTGGCTCGACGCTTTTGCTTTCACGAGCACGCGGCGATCCACAACATGTCAACGGTGCAAAAAAAATTCTACAAGATTGCGCGCGTCCGGAGGAGAGAACAAGTCGAAAGGTAAGTCGAAGAGACACGCACGGAAGAACCGACAAAATTGACATAACTTCAGGCGCGTCCAAGTATGTGAATTACTACCTAGTCGCGTACAACGCGCTTTCAGCATTGGGATGGTTTTACATCCTCGTCACTCTCACCCTACACCTCCTCGGGCTGCCCGCAGCATCCGCACATGTGCCCACCGTGCAAACAGCATCTTCCAAGATCTCTAATATCTTTTCTGCACTCCCATGGGAGGGTATTCCCTACTTGAAGGGCTCCGCCTCGTTGTCTGGCGGCGCAGGCGTGCCTGCTTTGTTGCGCCCTCTTTTTCGGCGCGCCACGAGCGCGTATATGGTAGTGGGGCCCGAGACGACGCTTGTGCAGAGCGTCGCAATTCTTGAAGTGATGCATGCTGCGCTTGGATGGGTGCGTAGTCCTATGCAGACGACTGCGATGCAGGTCGCAAGCCGTCTCTTCCTGGTATGGGGTGTTGCAGAGAAATTTGAAGTGGTACGCCATCTCTTTCACTCATATCTTACTCATCGCTCATCAACATCGAAACATATCCTTTTTCAATTCATTTCACTGACATAGGCACGCACCACGCCTCTCTACGCCTCTATGGTCCTTGCATGGTCGCTCACCGAAGTCATCCGGTACACATTCTACGCATGCAGTCTCCTCGGCTCCGAGCCCTACGTGCTTCTGTGGCTGCGCTACACGACGTTCTTCGTACTCTACCCGCTCGGCGCGGGCTCCGAGGCATTCGTCAATTACGCGACGCTCCCTCAGTCGTCGCCCCATACCCTCCATCGGAGCGTGGGCGCGCGGCTCGGTGTGGACGNCCCGCGGACTATGTGCGCGGGGCGTTATTTTTGATTTGGTGGCCAGGTGAATGCAACTTTCTCTTTTTTTTTTTGGTATTTTTTTTTCTTGCTTCACGCACATTGCTGATTTTTAAATAAAATAAAATAACGCAGGTTTGTATGTGATGTACACATATATGATGTCCCAGCGTCGTAAAGTCTTAGGAAAGGGTACCGGCCGGAAGCTCGGTGATAAGCCGAAATCGCATTAGATGTTTGTTGTTGATTTCGTTTGAATATTATGATGCTCACAACCCATATGCTCCATGCTGAATTTTTAGATTTGAGATCATTAAAAAAAGATGCGTGTGCGGCGACATATGTATCATCTTACCCACTTCAGAGAGCCTTCGCCTTCTCCCGCAACTCACTGCGATGTTCGGTCTTCGTAACCACATACTTACGTATGCAGAACAACCACCATCAATTCCTTTCAATCCTAGCTACGCATCGAAAAAAGGAATTTCATCTCCTTTACATCATTCCGCCAAACAAGCAGTCTCCAATAATATAATGACAGATCTAGAGCTATGGCTTCCTGTCTGTTCGGCGGCCGGTGCTGCAGTTTCCCAGTAGACCTTTTGGTGATGCAAAGTTTACGAGATGACCTTTATGACCGGAGATCCTACAGACTAATAGGAGACTGATATCTTGAGCTTGAATATAAATCACTAAGGTTTAGAATAATCCAGATACTTGAAATGGGAGTAGGTGGATGATTTATTTAATAGGACGGCAGTACTAGTTAGACAAAGTCGAGCAACAGATACTTTAATACTTATAGCCCCGCAACTAGCAGGCTGAGTTAATCCGGAAAATACCGAATTAGAAAGAGAAATTAGCCACGTGCGCATCGAAGCCGTCACTTTGCCGGCGCACACTACAGCAGTATATTCCTTCGTATAACTATGGACCGGACAAAAACAAAGTTGGCGACGTTCTTTAACAATGACGACGACGACGAGTCGTTTCCTGTACGATGGACAAGAGGCATCCTCTACCTCGTAGCTTTGAAAACTTACATCATATTTTGTATTCCTTAGCAGAAACCCGTCGACGACCAGAAGCTCTCACAGTATGCGCAGGGCACCGTGCGCAAGTCCAAACGCGAGAAGGAGAAGGAGAGGGAGGATGCAAAGAAGAGGGAAGAGGAGGAGCTTGCTGCGAAGACGTATGCGGAGTTCTTGGACGCGTTTGAGGGGAGTGGGACGCAGAAGAGGGGTACGGCATTCGTGCGTGCGTCGGCGTCTGCTGCGAGCGATGCTACTGCGTATAATCCCAAAGGTAGAGGGGCGAAGAACGTTGCGGAGAGACCATTCGACGAGGATTCACCTGCTGTACGTTTCACTCGTAAAGACATTGTGGTATTACGCTGACATTATAGTACTCTCGAAGCGCCCTCGATCTCCTCCGACGGTGAGTGCGGCGAAGCCGAAAGGAAAGCGTGCCATGGACTTTTTCTTAGAGGAGATAAAACGGTGTGTTTTACTCACGAGCTTATACTATATGCTACTCAATAATGGCGTGGTATAATATAGGGAACAAGCTGAGAGAGAGCAGAGACTTTCGAGAAGTAGTCGAGGTTGGAAACATGGATTTTTACTGTACTTTCGATACTCAAGCTCTTTCTAGTTCAAGGAAGATCCGTCACCGCGCTTGCTGGTGAGTAGGATTGGACTCGCTTACATTTCGTGATTCAACTTATAGCTTCTAGCATATGAAGGCCAAAGTGGTAGTAAAGATCGTGGGGATCCACTGGTATGCCTTATTCGCTCAGCTACCAAGTGACAGAGTAGGCTCATATGGCCCTTTCCTATAGACCTCTAACGTGTTTGTCGCGAACTTACCTGCGAACGTTAATGAAATGTCTCTTGGAAACTTCTTTGCTTCGCGATGCGGACCCGTGGGCTCGGTGAGTAGAGGATATATTGCTGTGTGTTGCTGTGTGAACTGGTCTCTAGTGCTTATGTCCTATCGCCACCTAGGTTAAAATCATGTGGCCCCGTGGAGACGCATCCCAAGGGCCGGGTGCGGATATGAACGTTTCGCGAAGTAAAAGAAGTGCCGGTTTGAGTGGCTTCGTGTCTTTCATGAGTCGAAAGGATGCTGAGATCGCAGTGCGCGATATTGATGGATTCGACTGGGGTGGGTCTGTGCTGAGAGTGGGGTGGAGCAAAGCTGTACCAGTAGCAGCCAAAGCTGCTTATGTTGGTACGCAAATATATACGCAGCGCTCTAGGCTGTTTAAACTTACAGTCCTTTTTTTTTGCTAGCTCATAATAACGCGCGTTCTCGGTCACATTCATACGAAAAAGAGGTTCCGCGAAATGATTTGCATCAAACTCGGAATTATTCGCGTGAACGAAGTCGCTATCGCTCGCGTTCGAGTTCACGAGAATATAGACGGGCTCATAGCTACTCCCGCAGTCGGTCACATAGCAGAAGTCGTCTGCGGCGGCGGAACTCAAGGTCGAGATCACGTTCACGCTCTCGCTCCTATGATCGTCCACGGAAATACGGGCGTAGCCGTAGCAGAAGTTATTCACCTAGCAGATATCGTTCAAGTAGTCCTCGTGATCGTGGGCGCACTGGAGTGGATCCCGATACCGAGAAGTTTATCCGGACTGTAGCGCTCAAAGTTAAGGAAAACGGGGAAGTATTTGAAGACCTTTTAAGGGAGAGAGAGCGTCAAAACCCTAAATTTATGTTTTTGTTTGATCCATCTGCGAGTATTCTCTGTTGATTTTTATGTGATGTCATGCTAAATTCAAGTATGGTTCAGACTCCTGAAAACAGACTTTACCGATCAATCATTGCTGGGGAAGCACTTGTAGAAGGCTTCGACGACGAAGTAAATTCGAGTTTGTATCTCTCTATGACATATTTAAAATGTTGTTTTGTCAGGGATACAACTCCGTCTATTCCACTGATTCTGCTGAAGAGTCAGAACGTGAAAGGAGTCGGAAGCATAAATTAGGAAGACTCGCACGAAGACGTTTCGAGGCTATGCTACGTGCTATGAGTGGGAAACGAGGGGAGCTAGCTCGCTGTATGGCATTCAGCCTCGAGCATGCGGAGGCGGCATCGGAGGTGAGCTATACTTTAAGTAGATGAGGCCTTAAAATGTGTTTCTAATCTTCCTTCCTGTAAATAAGGTTAGCGATATCATCGTGGCTTCACTGCTCGTCGATAGCACTCCTGTTCCAAGGAAGGTTGCGCGTCTTCACCTAATCTGCGACATTCTCCACAACTCAGCCGCGGCGGTGCCCAGCGCTTGGAAATTCCGTCAGGAGTTCCAATCACGCTTGGGTATCGTTTTTGACCACTTGTCAAGTATCTACCATTCTTTCCCCGGTCGGATCACCGCAGAGACATTCAAGAAGCAGATCATCGCTGTCGTGGATATATGGGAAGATTGGATTGTCTTTCCGCCAGAATACATTGCGACGCTTAAATCGCGTTTGGAGGGTATAACAGTGTCCGACCAGAAGCCGAGCGAGGCTGAGGACCAAATTACCAAAAGCCCTGACGAAATGCCAGCCTTCACGTCGAAATTCAAGGCAAGTTCGTTCAAGCCTGCGGAGGTCGTCAAGGAGGATTCACCTGTAGTTCGTGATCCTGCGGAGGACGACGGCGAGGCTGACATGGACATGGATGAAAGCGATTCTGAAGGGAAGGCGGCGGCGGCTGATGATGTGGATGGCGAGCCTATTGATGATGTAGATGGTGAACCAATGGACGGCGAGCCTATTGACGGGGTGCCTATAGACGACATTGACGGCGAGCCAATAGACGACAATGATATTGACGGCGTGGCCATTTGATACTTTAGTGTCCATTTTCCCCTGATTTGATATGTGTTCTGTTAGTCGTTCCCTGCTGTCTGCTCTAATTTCTGTGAACAAAAAACCTTGGAACGAGATGTCTCAATTGAGGTTGGTTTATGAATTAAAGCTTCAATTATACTTGAATCCTGATACTCTGCATGCAAATACGGAAGCTTTGTTATACTTCAATAGCAATCAATCTGATCATGTAAATGCAGAAAAGACAACGAAAAAATGAAACGAAGGACAGAAATGCAATCATGCTGGGTTATAAAGGCTTGTAATGTGCTTTTGAGATTCCATCCATCCTGATATTCCTGTCAAATTTATGGGGAGGCTTTGCGAGAGAAAATTTAATCGCCCCGACGCCCACCACGGCTTGACGTGGTGCGAAGGATAGCTTCCTTGGCGGCTTCGATAGAAGATTCGGAGCCTATGAACGTCGATAGTCAAAGATTTGCTCAAGAAATAATCAGGCAGAAGGACCAACCGATAATGGTAATTGTGTTGTTTTCTCGGCTGACGGTAATGTCTGCGCCTGTCTCGGCACGCAGGCGGGAGACGTTAGCTCCCTTGGAACCTGAAGACAACACTTAAATGAATGTATTTGAGGCAAGAAAGCGGAGACTGGTACTGACCGACGATGCGAGGGAAAGCAGTTCGGTCAGGAAGTGTGAGGAAGCCCACCAAGGACGAACTCTCAGCCTGATGGACTGCCTCAGCAATAACCTTTTTGGCTTTCTCCAAGCCTGCGTCATCACGGGCTTTAAGTGTCCATACAGACTCGCCTTCCTCGGCGCTCTGGTAGTAAGGCACGACTTGCCACTCAACACCGCGGGTCGCCGTGCCTTCCTCAGCATCGTCAATACGGGCAGACGCTACGTCTCCACCTTCTGGACGAGTAGGTAAAACAGGCCTTGCAGGCTTCGCAGACTGCTCGACATTGACGCCAAAGTTGCGTAAAGTCCTAAAGAAATTACCCTGCTGACTTATGAAATGGTGATATTTAAGTGGGACAGTGACTGTATCTGTTATGGCCTCTGGCGCCGGAGCTCTGATGCTTGCCTTGTGAAGAAGTTAAAATTAGAATGATTGTTAAGTCTGAATATCGAAGCATGACTTACAGTAAGTTCCTTGATGGCTTTCTCACAGGCGACACGAGTACCAGTGACTTTAACCAAGTCCAACGGATCAGAATCCTCAAAGTTCGCCACATTTTCTGCCTCGCCAATCTGGTTGTATGAACGAGAGCCGGGGAACTGTACCTGCGCACCAGTCCGACTTTGGAAGTCATTGAGATGTTGTCCGTTTCTACCGATCAAGGCCTTGTGCTGAGCGTTTGGAACCTCGACAAAGAGCACAACACGCTCGCGAAGAGATACAGCTATATTTTCTAACTCATGCTGGATCTTCTTAACCACTGTTGCATCTCCCCTCAAACGTATCTCATCATCGGAAGGCTCTGACTGGTGAGGGCTTCAGAGATTTACAAACTATGAGCAATCAATGAACAATGTAAAAGACAGATGATGCTTACAATCGAATCAGGCTCGCTTGCTGCTTCGGGTCGGTCGGACCTCCGCAACGAGTAACAAGATCACGAAGACCTTGCCCACCAGCACCGATAATCGTGCGATGGAATCTTCTTTCAATGGTGAGACTAACAGTCAATTCCTGGTCAACTTGATCGGCGATGGCCACAATGGTAGCTTTCGCCGCAGCTATAGCCTTCTTTGTTCCGCGGCATGTGATGTTAGTAGATTGGGAGTCGTCAGAAGACCTATCGACATCGATTTGAGCACCGGTCTCATCCTTAATCTCGTTGATACTTGCGCCACCACGGCCAAGAATCCGAGCAACAGACTTTGTCGGGACAGTGAACTTCACAGTGTTATTTGACTCCTTCTCAAATTCGACAGCCTGCAGACGGGAGTTCAGACAAGAACGCTGTAGAGTATATTAGATAGCATACCTCCACGATTTCGGATTTCGCCTGGGCCACGCCCTTTCGGCCACCCTTGATCAGGACCTCGTCAGATTTAAGCGATTCCCTTGTCTTTCCCTCGCTATTCTCGGCTGATTCACGAGGGAAGATAATTTTGACAGCATACTTATCTTCAAGGCGAATGACGTATTTCCCGCTCTGTCCGATGAGCGAAGGATGATATTGAGCAGGAATTTTTAAAACCTCAGAAGTCTCGTCGGCCTAAAGTAAGCATCACGTTAGTTGACACTGCATGTTCGAGGATATTTAAACATACAAGCCTATCAACCTGGGCGAGGATACGTTTCTTGGCTTCTTCGACGTTTTCCTTCCTGCCTATGATCTAGAATAATATGTAATTAAGATGGACATAATGGAGCATATGCATTTCAATTTCTCTTCTCACCTTAACCTTGGCCTTTTGAGCAGGAANTTTTTTTCTTCTTGGTTCCTTCCTTTTCTTTCTCCTCTATCTCATCTGAAAAATCAATATTGACACCAAGAGAATCCCTGAGCCTGTTGACTGCCGCTCCATGGCTACCCACAATACGACCAACGAAGTCCTTGTTTATATCGAACTCGACGGACTAACATATGCGTGAGAAATTTGAATTCAATATTGAAGAAAGCAAATAAACATACGTAGCTATTATCGATCAACTCGTTCTTCGCATTTTTAACAATGGCGTGGATTTCTTTGACAGCACGATCAACATCTGTACTTGGCCCGCGAACCAAAATGAAATCCAAGGTTTCCCCTGCAGCTTCATGGCCAATCTTGATAGAGAGAGATTTATCCTCGCCAATAATCCTAATAAAAGTCAATACAGTGAAGGAGACAAAGAGTATTAAAAACAAACTTACGCGTTGAGAGTAGTACCGTCCTTCCCAGCGACATAAGAGTGCCATTTCGCTTCGACTGGAACGAGTTCGCTCTTGACATCCGCTGCATCTCGAGCCAGCTTCAGAAGCTCTTTCCCGACCTCATCGAGGTGTGTACCCTTCTCGATAGGGTTGCGAGAGGCCGTAGGAGATGTAGGATCATATACAAGTAAAATCGAAGACTCCTCACTGGCCTCGTCAGGGAAGAAGAGGCGGACGTTGTGGCTTTCATAGATTTGCTTGATCCTATGAGATAAATTGAAGTTAACTACAAAACATGTGCTGTAGCCAAAAGCTCACTTTTTGGCATATTTTCCAATGAGGACACGGTGAAGAAGCCAGTCAATCTCGACTTCATTAGTGCCACCCATTAAATCACCGACAAGAGTCGAAAGCTGCTGAACAGCAGAGTCTACACTCGACTTCTCACCAACAAGATCGACATTCAAAGTCTGAGCCGTTTTCATAATACCATTAGGGGGAGTGTAAACCGAGACACCGGGATGCGCAGCAGCCAGAGTCTTCGGATAAGATATCTTCGTCATGTACGTGACAAGCTGCTTGGACAGGGCAATAGGACCGGGGAGAGGGAACTCGAGGATGTACTGCGAGTTTGCCTTTTTCATGATAGCCGCCATGCCTGCCGATAAGTCATTGGCATTGCCCCAGACAGTGATTTGGTCACTCGGGTCTTCAGGCCGAGGAACAACAACACCACACTTGCTTTTTGCCATGATCTCTTCTCCAGCCCGACCAACAAGAAGCCTATGCTGACGCTTGGGCAAGCTCATGGAGAACTGTGTGAGGACCGTCTTGAGGAATTCGATAGTTGCCTTAATCTTCTCAACGACCTTCACAACTGCTTCCCTGACACCATTTGCCGTAATTTCACGCCCTGCCGAATTAAGTGACAAATCGATGTCTATGCCATTGGTCTCCGCCAGAAATTCCGCACGGCGCGCGACAATGAATGGCAGAATGTGCTCTGGGATATCGCGGACGCGTTGCGTGGTCTTCGAAGTCTTGGTTGCGATGATGGCATTCAACATTCCTTGAGCTTCGTAAACCAGAGGCTTAGGTCCGCTAATAGTAACCGGGACAGTCGGCTCCTCTACCTCATCATCGTAAGTTGGGCTTCCCGGGTGTGCACTTCCGTTGCCATTAACCTGTACGGACGAAGTAATGTCCTCCTTCCTTGGTATATCCACCTTGACATTGGTCTGGTCACGGATGGACTTGAGGGTCGCGCCTGAAGAAAATATTCAATTATAAGCTTGATGTAAATCTTCGCCGTCTGAATTTATGAACTAACCTTTAGGTCCAACGATCGTTGCAATAGTCGACGCAGGTGCATTCAGAATGACGGAGATCTGAGAGNAAAAAAGTTCGTTGAAAGTCAAAACCACTAGAGAACACATCCTTACCTGAGGGCTTATCATTGCGACAAGCAATTTCTTCGCCTTCTCGAGCTCCTTCGCCGACTCTGACTTGAGATGGAACGTCGTCTGGCGCGTCTTGACATTTGAACTCGCCTCCACGCGTACCTTAGCGTGCTTGACCATCACTTGCTTCATTATTTCGCCGAGCGTCGTCGGCTTTCCGTCCCTGCCAGCGGTGGACAGTTCAGTCGAACCGAGCGTGAAGCTGTCCGTGACGAGGCTCTGCATAGG
>SGPK01000699.1:0-10320 GCA_004802695.1 Phellinidium pouzarii
CCCAAGTACTTTTAATACTTGATCCTTGAGGAGCGAAGGTGGCTTATGATCATATATTTCAAGGGTCAGATGACCTGCCAAAAAAAAAAAAAAAAAAGGAAGTGCCCTAGAAGCGAGGGAGAATATCATTAGGATCACTCAAGAGAGGACAAACGTCAAACTGGCCGTACGTAGTCTTTGACTTACGTGGCGAAGGCAACGGTGCGAAGACCAACTTTAATTAGGCTTCTTGTGAGTGTAGAGCGCTTTCAAAGAAGTCAGGGATTTTATATGATGTGAGTGAGTGCGCGGCGAATCAGGTGCTGGTGCTGATGACGATCATGGGTGCGAAGATGAAGATGGGAGACAGGAGAAGCGGAGAACGGGGGTAGAGAGGTCACTTAGAGGTCTGAGAAAAACGAGCGGCGAAGGAAACACCGCTATGCAGCCGTCTCAGCGTCCGTCACATCTATCCTCCGGATGGGAATATCAGTCTTCAGCACGCGGGTATTCTTGTTCCTCGGGGCCGGCGCTGAAGCGTATAGTATACATTGTTCCGATATAAGTTAATGAAAAATGCAAGGTGGAACAAGAAGAAAGCAGCGAGGTAGCGCATACCGTTGGAGTTCTCCGTCAAATAAAAACGGCGAAGGATCATGATGGCTGCCTCACGACCGTACCCTCCAATAGCTTTGTAAGTAGGATGTCTAGGATGCTCCAATCTATATGAAGAAATGAACAGGGTGTGAGCATAGAAGCAAAAAAAGNAAAAGATACGAAAACAAATAATTCTGGCAACTTGAAGAGAATGCGACAAGAAAAGAACATACACGCTGTTTACACCGAGGACACTCCCGCACCCGCCGAAGCGCTCGTTCTCGCAGCCGAAATAAACAGCACCGATGCCCATCTGGCGCAGCGCAGACGCGCACATGATACACGGCTCGACGGTCACGTAGAGCGTCGTAGAGCGCAGCGGATGCTCAGATGCGTCTGACGCCGGCGTGAGGGCGGGGTCGGAGAGTATGGCGTCGATAGCTTCGAGCTCGGCGTGGCGCGTCGCCTGAATAACAAACAGTGAACATGGCGAGCAAAGTGGATTGGGAGACGTACGTTCCGCAGCTCGTTCGTCCGGTTGCGTGCACGCGCGATGGCGACTCCGTCGCGCACAAAGACGCAGCCGACGGGTACTTCGCTCGCAGATAGTGCCTCTTCGGCCTTTAATGAGAGAGGTAAGCGCGTGTGCTGGGAAGAGGAGTAGGAGCATGTGTTGTCGTGCACGCACCATGATCTGAGCCTCTGCCATCCATTTCTCGTGCGTGTCCGACGGAACAAATTCGTTATCCTGAGGCTGCGAGACAGCAGACATGATGATGAAGACGTCGGACATCCGATGAAGAAAATNAAAAAGTAAATAATAATGATAATAAAATATAAATATAAAATATAAAATAAAGAAATATAATATAATTATCAGATAAAAAGGCTGAGACGTGATCTCCCACGCTCCGAATTAGAATGGTGTTCTCAGTGACGTTTTCTGGCGCGTACAAGCACTCGCCCGCCATGCAGGCTCAAGAAGAGCTCTCCTCTCTTGCAGACCAGAACGCAGACTCGACAAACTCTGACGTGCGCTATCTTGGCTACTTCAGTCGCCTGCGTACCGCGCTCAGGGCAGCGCACCGTTATGTCGCCTACGTGCGTAATTTTTCTTCTTTTTTCTTTCGCTCGACGCTGATATGTGCGGTGTAGACGAGCGACATTGGCGAGGCCTTCCGGCCTGTCGTGCACCCATACATCATCACCGCTGCATACGGTGTCTCCTGGGCCTATCTCGCTGGGTCAGCCTTTTTCGTGCTCGTCTGCAGTGGCGCCTCTGAATTTATAGTATCCCNTTTTTTCTCTCGTTTCTTCAGCGATGTCGGCTTCGAGACATGGAAGGCGAAGCGCCGCGGACCAACCCCGCTGGAGGCGTGCACGTTCTCCGAGCCTCAGCGCCTTAGTCTCGTCGCCGCTAAACGCGGTATCTTCCAAGCCGTCGCGTCAATGTGCGTCATTTTCGACTTCGCTTGCTTCCCATTCCACCATTTATCTAGTACTGACCCCGACTGCTTTTGAATAATTTTCGTTCTGTAAAATCATATACACAGGGCCCTCCCGGCGCTGACGATTCACACCGTCGTGAAACAGTCCGGACGCGCCTTCAAGCGGGTGATGAACCCGCGTGCGCGCGCATGGGGACCCACGATTACAGGCCTTGCCGTCGTGCCCATTCTGCCCTTTCTCTTTGACGCGCCCGTCGAACACGTTACCGACGCCGCCTTTGGCTGGCTAGAGCACAAATGGTATGAGCGCCGTGCAGCGGAAAAGCAGAACGGCACGGGTAAGGATAAGGTTATATAGAGAAGCAGCAAGGACCCTTAGAATAATTGATTGGCATTCCTATCTAATTTTGTCTATCCATACATTTCAAGATAATAGGTGCCCCGTAATAACATACTTACATGCTACAGTAGATTTTGCTTTCGCCACATATACGTAGATAACGACAGCGACGACGTACAATATTTATACGTTGTACAACAACTTCAATCCTTATNCCCCCCTTATAATGTAGCATGCAAACCCAGATCAAGCTTCAGAGTAACGCTTTGGATCAAATCATCAGATCGTCTGCCGACCGAGCGTGAACGGAATTGAACTGATCGAGTTCGGGGGAATGATTCCAACCTCCGTCACGACGGCGGTGATGTTCTCTGGTGGGGTGAGGTCATACAGAGGGCTGAGAATTTCAAGGTTCGGCTTCGACTCAAGCGTGAGTGATTCGCGTGGAATCACGGACGGGAACAAGTGAAACAGATCGCCCGCAGGAGCTGGTCATTCGCGTTCAAGGTCAGCAAATATTCTGCTAATCAACAAGAATCGCGAGAAGTGAATGTGATTAAATGCAAACCTAGTTCGTTTTTTGTGAAGCTATCGAGAACGACGCCTTCTGCGAATTTGTACGTCTCGCAACACACAAGTACAGGCACGTTATGAGTCCGCGCCATGAGTGCAACGAGTGCAGAGCCTGCCCGTGCGTACACCGCGCCACTCGAATGGAGTGAGTGTGCGCCGAGCAGCACAGTGCTTGCCTCTCCTATGACTGAGCCAAGTGCAGGAAGGAACAGGTACGTGCACGGGATATTAGCGGCTGATAGCACCGAAAGGAGGTGTTTGCCTAGATTTAATGGCATTAATCAGAGTAAGATAGTAGATAGAAAATTGCTACCTTCGAGCATTGGTCGTGAGTCAACGACAATGACAGATATTCGCTTGTCGTCGTTATGTGCATTGAGGATAACCTTCTCGACAACAGATGATCTGATTTAAACATAATGAATATCGAAAAAGAAAAATTATAAAGATTCGCACCTCGCGAAGGTGAGTATGACGTCTCCGTCTTTTATTTTTTGTCCCGCGGTATCCTCGATGACTTGGTCTGCAAAGATTATCCGATCTCGGATGTAATTGTCGATTTTATGACACAGGATATCTTTAGCCTATCGCTCCGTTGTTAAACATTTTATCGACTCTGAAAGAGCAGAAAAGGCGCATACATCCTGCTCTGGCGTGTCAATATCAGAGTCGCTAATTTCAAGCTTCAGTTGGCGAATAGCATTGCCCATAGTCACAGCCATAGGTCTCGCGGATACTAAGTGATTGATTTGCGGATTAAGGTGGGTCATAAGGTGGCGGGAAAGGGTCGTGTTGGGCGGGGTAGTGTAATCTTGGATGACCTGAACGCACAAATACACAGACTAAATCAATCTTAAGCACTCGTAATACCATTACTACGCACAGTTTTGAAGGCTTGTAGAGTAGCGATACACCGCGCGTTCGCACCTGTGATCTTGAATCTGGAGAATTGCAGTCCAAGGCGCACAATCGCGGGATGGATATCACCCTTCACGCTGCTTGGCGGGCGCGGCAGCCCAAAGTGCGAGAAGATGCGTAGCGCGTGCATCTGTGACCCCGCATCGTCGCCGCCATACACCGACTCGCGACGCGATGGCGTGTCCCCGCTCGCGGCACCACCTCCCATGCCTGCCGGCCGTCTTGGCGTCACCGGCGCACTCCCAGGTCCAACTTGTGCTCCGCTAACCTTTGCACCTCCCTTCCCTTTCGCGCCACCTTTCACGCCGCCCTTTTCGCTGTTTACCGCTGCGGCGGCCTTTGCGGCACGTTGCTGCTCCTGCAATGCCCGCCGCTCAGCTTTCGTCATTTGTTTGGGGTTCTTCTTCTCCGGAGCCTGTGCTAGAGGAGGAACATTATTGCTGCTGCTATTTGGTTGTGGTGCGCTACTGGGCGCGCCGGTCGGGTCAGGCCTGGGTGGTGCAGCCATGCGACCAAAATGTTTTATAGTATTGGTAGATTGTCAGAATCTTGTAGTCAGGAGGCACGGTGTAAATAATCTTAAGCAGAAAGATACAGCAAAGCACAGCAAAGCAACTTCAAGCAAGGATAAGTACGTTCACGAAAGGCAAGCCAGCGAGGCGTTCTCTTATGTATGTTTATGCGTTAATTCTGGCAGTGATTATATCTTCATATGCATACCTGCCAAATGCGGATGCGTATGTAATCGCATATCGTGAGAAGCCAGCTGGAGGACTCCGCAGGTCTCTCAACGACGTCCATCACCGTCGTTCGTCTTGCCTAGCATCTCCGGCACCAACACCTACAAACTGCAACTTTGCAGAAGANTTTTTTTATACTATTCTATTCGTATATTAATTTGAGGAAGAATTTACATTTCCAATTATGGTTTGTACTTTTATTGTTCTAACTTCTGACCGATTTCTTCTCGCTGACGTACTTTCACGCGTGTAGGGTGTCCCAGCGCTCTTCAGATGGCTCAGCAAGAAATATCCCAAAATCAGTACGCACACGAACTTATAAATCGCTCTATTTCCATGGCGCTTATCAATTTTGTTCTGTACAGTCACGCCCGTCGTTGAAGAAGACGAAGTAAAAGTTGAGGATGAAGATGGGAACGAAATTGCAGTACCTATAGATTTCAGTGGTCCTAACCCCAATAACGTGGAATTTGATAATCTGTATTTAGACATGAACGGTATCGTGAGTCGTACTCAGTTTCACCTCTTAAACATATGCTGATGTTCCTTCCAAGGTGCATCCTTGCACACACCCGGAGGGAAAGCCAGCACCCGAAAGTGAAGAGGAAATGATGATTGAGGTGTTTAAATACACAGAACGGGTGGTGAACATGGTACGCCCTAGGAAGGTGCTGTTAATGGCTATCGGTATANTTTTTTTAAAGATATTTTCTTGCTATGCCTAACTGACCAATTGAGACAGACGGAGTCGCTCCTCGTGCAAAGATGAATCAGCAGCGCTCTCGTCGCTTCCGCTCCGCTCAGGAGGCGAATGAGAAAGAAGAAGCCCGAAAGGAGTCCCTTTTACTATGGGAATGTACGTTACTGTCTTTATTATTATTATTATCTCTGTTCTTTGCGATGCTCATGGATTGTTCTTTATAGCAATGGGACAAACTGTCACAGATGACATGAAAACTAATAAAGCATGGGATTCTAATGCGATTACTCCAGGAACTCCCTTCATGGATTTTCTCGCTCAATCGTTGCGATACTGGGTTGTCCAGAAGATGAACAAGGACCCGAGTTGGAAGAATCTCGAGGTCATAATTTCAGATGCTAGTGTACCTGGAGAGGGTGAACACAAGATAATGGATTTTATTCGTAGACAGCGTTCGAATCCAGGGCATGATCCCAATACTCGCCACGTAATTTATGGATTGGTGTGTATTTTGTATTATTTTTCTCGTAAAGTTCGTCCCTCTGACTCTGTCCTTTTAGGATGCTGATCTTATCATGCTGTCTCTTGCTACTCACGAACCTTATTTCCGCGTTCTTCGCGAGGATGTATTTTTCCAAGATACTAGTCCGACAGCTTGCCGTATATGCAACCAAGAAGGACATTTCGCTGCTCAGTGCACCGGCGAAAAGAAGATAAAAGTTGATGAGCATGATACNAAAAAAGACCCCCATCTCGAAAAAACCATTTATTTTCCTCGACGTCACCATACTTCGAGAATATCTTGAAATCGAGCTCGACGTTCCACATGCTCCTTTCCCGTTTGATCTTGAGCGTGCTATCGATGACTGGGTGCTTCTCATTTTCTTTGTCGGAAACGATTTCCTACCACATCTTCCTTCCCTCGAAATCCGTGAGGGCGCAATTGACACCTTGCTTAAAATCTGGAAAGACGAGCTACCCAGAATGGGCGGATACTTGACGAACAATGGTAGTCTTGAGTACGCTCATACAGAGATCATTCTTGAGGGCCTTGCCAAGCGTGAGGATGAGATCTTCAGGCGTAGACGTGAAGGTCCGCCTCAGCAGCTGTTTGATTCCTTTTGAGAGCTTCCAGTAATCTGAATTATTAAATTTTTTAGCCGAAGAAAGGCAGGATCAGAATGCCAAACGCCGTAAGCTCGAGAACGACGCGCGCAATAATGCGGGTGCAAACGTGAACGGAGAGAGCTTAGTATCCGTCAGACCCTCAGCAACCCTCCAGCTTGCAGCAGCACCGACAGCACCGCCTGGCCCTCCGACCCCGCATGGCCTACCTCCTCGCCCAAACTTTGATAGCTTCAAAAATGTAGCGACTACATTAGGCTTCGGCGCACCAGCGGTACCGCCTGATGCAAAGGCCGCTGCCGTTGCTGCTATTACAGGTACGAATAGTGACTGGGTCACTAACCGGCGGCAGATCCGCATGGCGAATCTCAGCGCAGCGGAGATGCTGAAGGCTGAGATGATGAGCGCAGTTCCGGTAAACCCCGCTGCGCGGAAGAAGCATGCTGCACAAATGAAGGCGGCGGCAGCGAAAATAGAACTAGCCTCCAAATCAGTCTCTGCTGAGTCTGAGGCTGCGAATACACTCTGCGCAAGCGAGGAACCTGAAGCTCCAGTACTTGCACCCGAAGCCAATCAGCTAAATGAGCCTATTGTAACTGACAATGAAACACTTGCCAACGGCTCATCACCTCTAGGAGTTAAACGCAAAATTGATGACGTTGATGCCGAAGGTGAAGACGATGATGACAATATTCTCGGCCCCGACGATGAGGAAGAGGAAGATACGCCAGGAGATGCGAGCCTTGCTTTAGTCCGGAAAGTCAACCCGGACGGTTCAGTTGATCAGGAGGACACGGTTAAGTAAGTTAAAATGTCGATTGATTTTATCTCTTGTCTGACTCTCACTCAGGCTGTGGGAGCCCGGTTATAAGGAACGTTACTATAGACAGAAGTTTGGCGTTGAACTTAGTGATACTGAATTCCGCAAGAAGTGAGTCCGTCAGACATACAATTCCAAGTCTTAACTAATACGATTTACAGAATTACTACCTCTTATATTGAAGGCATGGCTTGGGTTTTAGCCTATTACTACCAAGGGGTGAGGCCCTCCGAATTATTGATATCTCTTATACTTATAATCGCGTCTATAGACTCCATCATGGCAGTGGTATTATCCGTATCACTTCGCTCCATTTGCGGGAGACTTCGCCGAGATCACGAAAATGGACATCAAGTTTAACATTGGTCAACCTTTTAAGCCCTATGAGCAATTGATGGGTGTTTTCCCTCCCGCAAGGTTAGTAGCTCGATCCGTTGATGTATCGAGTGTTATTTTGACTCTATTTAAAGTCGCAAACATATTCCCGAGGTTTTCCATGCTTTAATGTTAGATACAGACTCGCCCATCATCGACTTTTATCCTGAGACCTTCGAGATCGATATGAATGGGAAGAAAATGGCCTGGCAGGGTGTCGCACTACTGCCTTTCATTGATGAAAAACGATTGTTAGATGCCATGGGCACTCGGTACTCAGGTTTAACAGAAGACGAGATCAGACGAAACAAATGGGGAAGCAATGCCTTATTTGTGGCCGATGAACATTCTCTTTATCCTCTGATGGAGAGTTTGTATGCGAAGCGGAAGGACGATAAGGCAAGTAATGAAGTCAATATATGAATGACCGTTGATTGATAACAGTATATGCAGCCTCTCCCCATTAATCCAAGCCTAGGCAAAGGTTTGAATGGGAGTTTGCTGCCTGATCCTAACTGTCTCCCTGGGGCGACGTATTATAGCCCTCTATCAAGTCAAGAGGACATCTCGGGCGATCGCTCGCTCGTGGCTCTTTATTTCTTCCCGAAGCAGCTCAAGCCGCATCGCTCTGTACTCATGCCGGGAGTCAAGCGTCCACAGCGCCATCTCACGCAGTCGGACTACGAGACAGTTCGTCGCGGCGGACGTGGGCGGGGGCGGGACGCGGGTTTCCATTCAATCAATAGCGGACGAGATAACGGACGCAACTCATCGTACGGCAGTGGGCCCGGATTTGGCGGCCAACAATCGTATGGAGGTTATGGTTATGGATCAGGGGGTGGAAGCAGAGGTAGAGGTGAGTATAATGGGAATGCAAACGGAAACACCTACGGTAATGGTCAATACGTAGATCGAGCTCTGCCACCTCGAGGTCGGGGTGGGGACCGTGGTCGGTCGAATTATGGCCCTCATGCACGTTCGTCCTACCAGGCACCGCCTGCAAATGACTACGGCCGTCCAGCGTACGGCAGCTATCAGGGTGGGGCAGGTAATGGCTACGGCCGAGAGCCACCTGTAGCTTCGTCCTATGGAGGACAGGGCGGGTACGGCTACACCGGTCAGGCGCCATCCTATCCACCAGATTACGATACCAGTTCAGGGTATAATAGAAACTCGCGAGGCGGTTACGGAGGTTATGGTGGTTACGGGGGTTATGGCGGCACCGGCGCCGGCGCCGGCGTCAATGGCGGAGACAGAAGCGGAAATAGTGGAGGTATCGGTGGACGCGATGGGTATAGCGCTTATGGAGGAGGTAGTTATGGCCAAGGCGGCGGATATGGTGGTTATGGTCGGGGTGCCGCTCCTGCGCCGTCTGGATCTTACGCGGGACGCGGACGCGGATATGAGCGCTACTGATTTCTCATTGTCTCATCTCAGTAAATTCCTGTACATCGTTAATTTGTTACGTATTTTAGTCTAATCTTTCAGATGTTTGAATTTTCGAATAATTATTGGCAAAATTGATCTGGTTTCTGGTAACTGGGTACAATTCGTTATTCCATTTGTTACAAACATTCTAAACATAAAGAAGGTATCTTTTTCCAAACATTTTGATTATTAGATTCACAACTGTAAGATCCAGCGAGTCGTTGATGGAAAAGTTTCACCAATATAAATAGTTGGACATTTTTGAATCATGTCTCGATACGATACAGCGGAATTGGCTCTCCTTAAGTAGACCTAAAACCTACATCGGATCAATAATCCCTTGGCGGGATGTATTGCATGTACAACGCATAGCTCTTCCTAAAGCCTTCTTTCCTCTCCATTGCACGACGTACCTTTTCTTCGATCCTTGTTTTGCGCTTACTTGCGCGGTCGTACCCACTGGTCGGTGCACGTCCGTAATAGTCCGCAGCACCATCAGCATCTGACTCGTCGGACGATCCTTCGGACGAGGCATCGGTATCATCGAATGACGGCACGAGTGACTCAGGGAGCTTCGCGTCGCGCGAGGCGCCTGAAAGGCAGTGACGCCCACGGTAAAGTGCGAGCTCGACGCTGCGCGGGAGAAAGAACGCAGTGTTCCACAAGTCGAGCAAGTCGATAATCAGATCTGAACGCTTCGGCGGGGGCCCACCGGCGAAAGCAGGCAGTGGGAGACGATCCTTCCAGGCGAGAGCAAGGTCCTGTAATAGGCGGTTTTCGTTTTGTCAATTTAAAAATGTGTCAGAGAAAAGCGGAACAGGACGAACATTCATGAGGCGACCCCAGTCCTCAGGCATTACATCGTGCGTGCCGAGCACAGGAGCCCGCGCAGAGATAATATCGTCGAGGAAGTCATCCAAGTCCTGGATCTTCATCATATTGAATGGTGTAAATGCCTGTGCGCGGTTGATCGGACGACTAAATGCCTCAGGGCTTGCGAGCAAATGCTGCTCTGGTGCGGCACCATATCCTCCCGCAAGATGCGCGCCGCCTCCCATTCGCGGAGAATGACCAGGAATTACGGTCGCGGCCATGCGTGGAGACAAGGCTGGCATCGCCCCGGGACCCATGCGGGGAGATGGCACTCCGACGCCCCCACCGAGTCCTGCGCCGGGGCCAGCGCTGAGACTGGATGGATAGGGCGCCGTACCAGGGATGGGACTGTGGTTGCGTGAAGGAGCGCCACCTGGTCCAACTGGCTGACCTGCATAAATATG
>SGPK01000007.1:0-155105 GCA_004802695.1 Phellinidium pouzarii
ATATATTCTCCACCCTTGTCATCGCGAGTAGCTTTGATCTTCAGGTTGAGTTGGTTCTCAGCATATGCTTTGAAATGCTTGAAAGCAGTAAAGGCATCGCTTTTCTTCTTTAAAGGCATGACTGCCCAGTGACGACTATGATCATCAATGAAGGTGATCCAGTAATGATAGCCATGCCGAGTTTGGACTGGCAGAGGACCATGTACATCAGAGTGAACCAACTCAAGAAGACCAGAAGCATGATGAGATGCAAGTTTTGAGACATTTGACCTATGCTGTTTGCCTGCAATGCATGGCTCGCAAATTGGATCTGGCAAGTCCTTAGATTTCACCACAATTCCCTTAACCAAGTCCTCCTGTATTAGCTTCTTAACATCCCCATGATTGAGATGTGCAAAGCGCCGGTGCCATAATGTAAGATCAAGAGGACATGTGCTGACCATGCCAGAGAACTGAGTCATGGGAACCACTTGACCATTGATAGATGCAGCATTGTTGGAATTGATTGCTGCAGTGAAGAGGAGGGCACCATTGCGCTTAAAGAAGATCTGATCATGTTGGATGTGTGAGGTTTGGCAGCCTCACAACTTGCAGCAGACAAAGACCTGAGTCCAATGGATGAGTGCAAAAGATTTTTATTAACAAAACAATACATGCCTGAGTCCAATGGATGAGTGCAAAAGATAAGGAGCACTCAGCCATGGACTCTGCCGCTTCAACACCAACATTATATAATCAAGGTTGAGTGTTCAACTCCCAGTCAGGGAAAAATAAATAAAGGTCAAAATGATAAAAGGCAAATAATATGAAGTGACAGGATCATATAAATCCAATATCTAGCACTCTCGATGGACCTGTCAGTCTGACTCGACTATTACGGCCAGTCGGTGTCTTACCATCCGTCATGTCCAAGCCCGGCAGAGTCTCGCCTTCTCATCTCCCCATCTGCAAACGTCTCTCGTCGACGAATTCATTTACCCAATCATTCCTTTCCTTCGTTTAAACTTCCAACTCTCTTCTCATCTCCCAGTATTCTTGCTCCGGTAAACCCCGCGCCCCCAACAGTTCGCGGTTACAATCAAGGCATCGAGAGGCGCTCTTCTGCTTCTTATTCCTGGCAATATCCGACGTATACATACCGGGCGCACTATCGTTGATACTATTGTGTGTGTGTGTGTGTATATATATGCACGTATGGCACTCGCCGAAGAAGTGATGCCCAGAACTATGTCGAGTCGGTCCCACAGGCCGTGAACCGCCATCTTGAACCCGAATGGAATTTTAGGTCTTTGTCTTCCATCCTTCGGTTATCCCTTTCCAAATGAATAGGTGTGTGCTATAAACGTCAAGATTACCTCATATGGGAGACATATACGTATTCAAAAACAGCATATCTCCTTTGAAGAGATAGGCTCTCTTTTTTTCGCTTTCTAGGTAAGCGTGAGTCTACTGAGTGAGTTGCGACCTTTCATGTTCGAATATCTTCAGACGCGTAATCATTTCATGTTGCCACTAGTACTAGTACTGCCAGTTGCTAGCTAGTGGTGGATGATCTGCATAACCGCCAATCGCTGACTAAGGGGACTGCTGACATAGATTGTCCCTGAGTCCCTGACGCGTTGTCTGCACCCGTTGAGCAAAAACACATTTATATTGTCCAGTATCATCATATTGTCGGACAGGCTATCAGCAGCCTAATCAACAACCTCCTTATGGAGTTATTTGGAGTCCGATCTGAAGACGGTAGGCCTGCCAGGCCAGTTCATTCGGTCCGATTAATATCCTCATCATATGATCTATACCCCCAAGAAATCAGCCGAAAAGGTACATACGTCCCCCGCACGGCATGCGAACATAAGACGTCTCTATACACGCCAGCGCAGCGCCGTATCATACCTCAGGACGGACTGGTAATATCCGAAATGAATCATGTATACGATGGGAAGCCCCTTCCTGTGCGCGAAGGATGCAGCATCGGTGCTGCAAACATGCGACGCGTAATTTCTCGAGGTCCCGAGCGCGACAAAGAGGTGATGAAAGGAACCGCCCGAATGAATGCCTTCGCGTAAATTATGTTGATGGGACCTGAATGATAACTAAACTCAGTACCAAGCTCGGCGTTACCACCGAGGTACAATGCGTATACGACCGAGGTACAATGCGTACGATGCATTCGGCATAAATCCTCTCTTGGCTGAAAAAAAAAAAAAGGTATATGCTGGACCGAAGAAACATTCGCTCGGATATTGGCGTCAACTGCATGCCTTTAGGCATCAACGCTTGTCTTCCCGTCTTCTCCGGGCCTCGTGTCCTCGATAAAATATATGTTTACTCAATCCAACGCATCCTCATTCGATGTCCCTGATTGTCGCACCTGGTTGTAAAGGGACACGCAGCTTCCTCATCGCGACTGACGACTAAATAGAATCGACGGTATGCTTGCTTCTGCACGGTTACTGTTACTGTTACTTCCAGTGAAGGAGCAATCCAGAGAGCAAGAGAGTCATTAGGGTTAGGAGCAACGTACGTGATATTCGATGGCGATGCTAGGAACAATAGTCAGGAGTTTGGCTCCATTGCTCGTATTTATTTCGGATGTTTATATGGTGTGCTGATAGACACAACATGATTCGCCATGAAGCGTCAATACCATAAATGAGGTACGATACAAATGGGAGAGCCACGTCCGCAGGGTGAATTTTGAGCGCAGACAGGACCTGTATTTTCGACATCCATGGAGATCTTTTGATAACGTCAGTGCCAGACTTCTCAATTGGATCCGTAGACCTAGCAGATGGACTAATAACGACCTGTAAATGCAGTAAAAGAAGTCCGAGCCACATCTGCAAATCTAATTTAGGAAGTCCGCGTCGTCACAGTCTGTTGTCACGGTGACTACCACACGTCGCGGTGGTTCCGAAACGGAAACAGGAAACGAACGCAAACGCGCACAACCACCCCTGCGCTCAACGTCTACGGAGACCTCGGCGGTATCGAAGAGTCAAACAATAATATGGTCAAAGCATATTCCTCTTCGAGCTTGGCTAAACCACAGCTACGTCGCTCTGCGCGCCTGAACAATGATGAGTGTGAGCTAGATTCAGTTCATAGACGCAGTCGCTGACGTCCGTTACTGATCCCGAAGCCCCGAGTACGCTACAATCATCGAATTTGAAGAGTAAAAATATGAAGAATGGCGCGTCGNAAAAAACGNAAAAAGTGTCTGTCTGATCAGTGATGGTCGTATATTGCGCGTGAGGAGCAACGACACTACCCAGGCGCCTCGGGTCAAAACCGATGCTACTATGGCGGAAGAGCTCGCCCAGCGCGAACTAACTTTGCAGGTCGAGGAGAGAGAACTAAAGAAGCGGAAGCTTGATTTGGACGCGCGAGAACTTGAGATGGATACCACTTTGAAGAAGCGTGAGGCGCAAGTTATTTTGGAGCATCTTGAAGAGCATTATCAGTGTCCTTTGTAGGTCTTGTTCGTAGACTACGCGAAACGTTCTTGACTGACCACCTATTTAGATGTTATGATATCATGTAAGCATTATTGAATTTCGGGATATGCATATTCCTAATAACGAATTCTCTTCCGTTAGTGCATGCCCATACGTGCTCTCGCCAGCCGAATGTGGACATACATTCTGTGCCATTTGTACCATTAAGTGGTTCTTCTCTCGCCTGCACCGAGGCTGCGGGACATGGCACGAATCGGTTGGATGCCCTCTCTGCAGATCACTTTTAATAATCACCCCAGATTCAAATCCCCGTCCGACAATAACCATCCCCTTTGCCCCCAATCGTGTTGCAGAAAACAGCCTTATGGCTATGGTAGAACGATTGGCCGTTATCTGTCCTCAGCCAAGGACGAATGTGTTACAAGCTGCAGCTACTCGCATATCATGTAGAAGCCCTGGTGATGATGAGCCAAAAGTGAAAATCGAGGATACATCTTCTGGTCAGATTAATGATATAGGAATTGAATCATGGGCCGAAGGAGGAGCACTGCGGAAGGACTGGCTGGAGCGTGACCGGTGAGTACGGACATATGGTTATTGTCCCATCAATACTGTGCTTGCTGTACTGAATACTTTTCAATAGTAATGGTCGCTTCGAGATGGACGATCTTATCAGTCGATGGACAATCTTAACTGGGCATCACTTTATTGACATAAAGGATCGCCTCGGACTCTGAGACGGCCTTCCTCGTACTCACCGTATATGGTGTAGGAATCGCGCCTTCTTTCTTCTCTAATTACCAAAATCTCTTCTCAATGCTAGGAAATCCACGCTATCCCCGTATATTGCACCACTCTATATCACAATCCCAACACAGGTTTCCCTATCCATATTCAGATGAACCCGCACGCTTCGTGTCCAACTCATTGTAATCCTTTTTTCCCTTCAGGCAACCGCAGATAAAAGGCCTTTTGCAACTACTTCTCCGATCCAAGGTCTTGGTTCCGTCGTCTGTATCCTCATCTCAGCTTCGTGTTTGTAGTCCCAAACCAATCGCATATGCAATGTATCACTTTATTTTCCACGTTTGCTTTCCTTATGATTATGCAACCTTTTTTTTTTCGCCTTCCCGGCCTCTGAGCCGTATCCATATATACTCATATTATGTCTATCCTTCCGAGTCCTCGCAATACTAATAATCAACGCCAGCCCTGTATACTGATCACGGACCTTCCTCACTATCTTCATTTCCCTGCAGTCAAGGATTTGTACACACATCCATTACTATCAGATATAATATTATATTTATCTCAAATTTGCCACGAGGACTCACTAGACTAGAAGAATATGCATGCACAAGTCTACTGATGAGACATTAATTCATAAGGGCACTGCCTTCTATGCAACTTCTAGCGAATTCAACGAAGGCGCCTACTGCACAGTCGTAAAGAACTCAGGTATTAATTATGTGCGTTGTCTTTTAATTCGAATTTTGATTAAGATATATTGGCAAAGAAAATAAAAGATGACCGTTACCTGTTGTTTTACCCAAAGCAGCCGGGGTTAGGCGGTCGACTAGGGGATCTTCTTAGTAGCCCAACATGAGGAGAGCTTCGGCATACAATGCGGACTGTGACACGAGAGGTTGAGAGTTCTCGCACAAGAAGCACAGGAAACCAACANTTTTTTTTTTTTTCATTTCATAATCAAAGCATAACAACGAGCAAAGGCACATAGTACATTGAAGTCTTTCGGAAGTACATACGTAAGTCTTGCATCTTGAGATCGGATATTATAGATAAAAACAGCGCTCCTTCAGCGCACGCATGCCGAATAGACTCTATTCGAGATGGAAGCAGAGTGAAACAAAAATGTGAAAATGTAAACTTTAAGCAAGTCTGCGAGGAAGAAAGAAGTAGCAGTACGACTTACCCAGTCGGCAGCGGTCACCCATAGGTCCGACACGGAGTCCATTTTCCCAAGAACGGCTGCACCCTTCCATACCATCATCCGTGGATCAACATCTTTCGGCGACGGAATTATCATTACTTTCTCCATGTTAGCCACGAGCGGAGTCGCAATTGCCTGAAGTCTGTCCAATCATCACTTAATATCATCATGACATCAAAAAGAGATCAAGACAGACCTGCTTTCAAGCGCATGTGCCATTCCCGGAGTAAGTGCACCGCCGCCCACAATGAGGACCCCCTGCAAATATTTACGGATGCGGTCGTCCCCGCCTGCTGCACGCGCACTGTTGAATATCGCGACATCTAGCGGTAGTTTACTTGCCTCAAAGGGCACGTCGATTGGGTAACCCCCAATATATGCCGATTGGACGTTCGCGGAGGGGGGCACCGGAGTAGTCACGGGTAGTGCACTTCCTACTGCAATCGCACTCGCATTAGAGACAATCGTCAACGGAGCCGGCGTTAGTGTCTGATCCTGGCTTTGTATCTGCTGGGTCGGCGTTGCGGCGTTTGAGTGCGTTGACTGGTTCGATGATGGTGTCTGCGTGTCCTGAGTCGAAGGCTGGCTTTCCGTAATGTTTGTTATTTCAACGTCCACAGTATTAACGTCATTAATTTCCAACTGAGAGTCAGACTTTTTCAGTACGCCACTCGCGACTACTGGTGTTTTATCTCCACCGGCTTTGGTATTCGAGCCACTAACTGATATTGAAAGTTAACTGACTATGCAATCGCAGATAGATAAAACATCAAACTACCTTCCACATGTTGTGGTGTAACAGCTCCTGAAGCTGGAGCAGATGTTGGGATAGCACCAGGAATTGGTGGTGGAACTTGGGGTATGAGATGTTGAGTAGATATCAACATTGCACTCGTCTGTATTGAAGTTTCGAAATTAGTCCTCAGGATTCCAACAGATAAAGTCAACCAACTAATTGATCCTGGACAAACTCGACCAGCTCATCCGTAATGTCAGGATGTGATGCCTGCCGCAGCCCTTCACGTTTCTTGTCAAATTCGACAACACGCGGTTCAAAGGTAACCTATTCAAGCATGTTCTATAAGGGCTCTCTGTATTGCGCTTCTTCCACGTACCATGGGTGCCAGAATTACTTCATCATACGCTCGTAACCCGTATTTTACTGGGTTCTTCCTTGGATGGCGCACCCAGAAATCATACAAGTTAAGAGCTACATCGCTCTTAACGAGTGCTGTTAGCTGGAAAACTTTCTCATGCCAGAGTAACTCGTTATCTTACCTCATTCAACGTGCATATTCTGCACTTGATATCCTCCATGACCGCCCAGTCGTGCAGTCGCGTAAGATCCATCTCCTTGTAAGGAAAGCTTATTCTGTCTAATAAAACAGCAAGGAACTCTGTCACGTCATCCCCGCCAAGTGATAGCGACATCCTAAGTGTATATCGGGGTAAGTTATTGTTCCTATATGATCGTAGGGTATTGACCTCGTATCAGACAAAACAAGGCCATCGTCCACACAAGCAACGCTAGTTTTGACGGCACCCAGATCTATTACGCACGCGTTGGAAATTCCAGCGCCATATGTTGCTGCAAGAGATTCCTGCCTCTATCGTTAGAAATTATCTGCAGATACAAAGCATTTTGCGTACTTGTTGACAGACGACCTGTTTGACTCCCATGCTTATCAGCAGCATGTGGACGAGCTCTCGTACGTAGAATCGTTCCCATAAGTCAGGAATGACAAGGACGACAGAATACTCCTGAAGATATATCAGACGAGTATGTATTGCCATTTACGACGTTTGTATTACTTTGAGTGTCGATGGATCAATATCCAAGTTCTCCCGTATTACCGTCTTCCAAATTTCCTCGATATCACCGAGCATGTTTTGATGAGAAGAATAATTGCGTGTGTTGAAGCGACCTGCATAGACGGGCCATTTGACGGTGTATCCTTCGAGATGTGGAGGGTGAGAAAGCTCAAAAACCTAATGCAACCCGTTAGCCAAGCTTAAAATAGAACATGAGGCTGTAGTCACCCTTTCTCCAACCAGTATCTCATCCTGCGGCGGAGCCTGTTGAGGGATGTCTGTGGATTTGGTTTCCTCGCCTTCCATTTGCTCGTTGAATAACATTGCAGCTCTCGATGCATTTGGTACTACGCGTAGTTTATAAAATCGCATGCGGTCGCGCAACGACATCGTGATCGCAGCAATCTTGGCATCTACCTGGATGTATCCCAAAGTCGGTCCCAGTCAATCAAAAGTACCAGCAGACTCGGAGGAGCCAGAATACACCACTTGCCGGGTCATCCGAAGCAACCGTCACTGCGTACTCGTCGTCTTTGCGTGCGTCTGCAGGCCCAGCGTCGGACGTGTGTCTGCGCATACGCGGACGTGAAATGTTGTGTACACTTGAAGGCGGAGCAGCGGGTGGATCGCGGACGCGTCGCGCAATAACATGTGGGATTGAGACTGGTACAACGTCCGCTGCACGCCCTATGCGCAACCAGCGTGAGCCAGGATGTATGACGAGCACTTTTGCACCACGCCGACCCTAGAGTATGCAGCAAAGAAGACACTGTAAGCTGGGTTTGACATTGCCTCGCTTCCGAGAAAAAATGAGCTTACCTCGGGTGCACCGACGTCCTCCCGGGCTTTGCTGGCACGCGTTGCGTTGCGTGCCCAGACAGTCTGCGAGTCAGACCTTTGATAACTCGACGCAGTGAGCTTGGGATTTGTCCTTCAAAATGATACATGAATAAAACGGACGAGCGTTTGGGGACGGTGGACCATACAGCATAGGGACATGGAATGTTGTGTAACGCATTCCGAGGTCATCTTTCTTCGCGTTTGGGATGCCCCGAGGCATTTCTTCTAATGGTTTGTCGTAAGGAGAGTCTACAAAGCCAAGATGTTCATGCAATTAGGATGTCTCTTTACAGTTCAACAACGAAGATCATAGAATTGCTACCGAAACAGGTACCTATGGTACTAGGCCGCTGATGCTCGCGAAAACATGATATACTTTAGCATAAATTCGGAAAACACATCACAGCATAATAAGTTTCTAACTAAGATGCAAAAAAGCTATAGCAGACTTAGAGTGCAAGATAAACAAGGACACGTCGGCGTCACCTCATAAATGCGCGAGTGGTACTCTACTAACCCCTAAAGCGACTTAACATGCTCTGGAACGGTAAACTGCGCGTCCGGCCGTCCTTGTGCTTCTTCTGGTGGTGGGCCGCCTCTCGCGCGACCAAGCCTACGAGTTTCGAGTCGCGGTGGTTCTCGTTCTCTTTGTCGGATTCAGGATTCCGACGCTTCGCAAATGTGATTCCCGCGACCTTGAGAGCCTGAGTGAGGCTTTCCTTGGAAACGAGATCAACCGAGTGTGCTGCACGTTTTGGTAAATCACTGTCTGCATTGACATTGTCAGTGCCTGACGGCCCAAGTGGAGAGGTTAGGGGTGGCGCAAGTTCCGATGTCCGCCGTTGAAGAGAGGGCGGCGTGGATAGTGTCGTGTTAACAGTTGTTGGCCCGGTTGTTAGGCTACGAACCCTGCCCGTAAGTTTCGCCTTATCCGACATATATGAAGCAGGTGAAGCTGGGCATGGTGTCATAGGGACCTGGCGAGTAGGCTTCCGAGGCGAAGGCTTGTGAGCCAAGGACGACGCCTTTATGGGCGTCGGCGGGTACTGGTTTCTTGTGACGGGTGTCCTGATGGAATTGACCAGGGGTGGTGGCTTCCGTTTCGTAGGCGATGCATCAACATCTTTCCCCACCGCTGCGGTGGGACGAGGACTCTTCCGTTCACTAGCCCCGATGATGTTGCGCGGTATTATCAAAGGTGGGGAATGTGAGAAGCGAACTTTCTTCTCAGCACCAGTTTTCAATGCTGGACGAACGTTGTCGGAGAGGATAGAGTTCCACGGCCGTGGTTTCGCATTCCAGCTTTTCAAGCTATTCAAAGGGAGCTCAACTACACGATTTCCAGACAAATTTTTGTGCTTCGGCGAAGCTTGGTGCATACTGTCGGCAGGCGTACTAACAGCTAACAGCCAATCAGGATTTTCGACGTAAGAAGTGTCGTCTAGTTTAGCCTGCGTCGTAAAACAGTCCATTGGTTCAGAATCATCCCCGTCAGAAGCAAGTTCGTCCTCGAGCCACTTCTCAGCGTCTGCACATTGGTCTGTGAACGCACTGACAAGAGGAGGCCGTTTAGGTAAGAAGGATTTTACTTGGAAACGAAGGCTAGATATCATCTGCTCGGTGGTCATTTTCGAGTCTAGGATAAGAGGAGGATAGCTAGGTACATCAGGGAAGCTTTCGGAAGCAGCTGGAGAGCCTCGGAATGCCGTAGGAACCTCAGGATATTCGAGGGAATCGGCAACGTGGGCGCTGTCGAGCTTGAGTGCGACAGGTATACTCTTGCCGCGGCGTACAGCAAGAGGAGGGGTCACGTTTATAAGGTCAACACAAGACTCCAAAGAAAGAGGCAGTACAGCTGTAGATGTAGACAAGACCAGAGACGGGGGTTCCAGTTTAACTTTTTCCTCGTCAAGATGTTGCATTGTTGAATCCATCTTCTGAAGACCCTTGGAGAAAAAGGCATCAAGATCTTCAATCTGAGACAGCATAAGAGATTCTTGAGTAGAGCACNTTTTTTGCGTTAAGAATCTTGGATTTATGTGTGTCAACCTTCCCTCTCTTCTCGAGTGTGAGACGGCGTTCGAAAACGAGAGCCTCACGCCGACTGTGTAAGTCTGGAAGGCATGTTGTATACCGCCTACCCTTAGCAGACGGGTGGAGTATAGATTGACAAGCTATTGGAGAAGGTGAGGAGATCGGCCTCTGAAAACTTGCAGTAGAGATGGGTGGTGGAGATACATCTGCAGACCAGACTGACGAGCACGTCGAGGGGAGAGAACCATTGAGAATATTGTTGCCACTCTCGAACGAAGGGATCTCAAATGTAGAGCTCGAGGCGTGCGTAACAATAGGAGAACTGGAAGTGGTGTTGTGCTGAAATCGTGCTTGCGTGGTGTTTGAGAAAACAGGAGAAATCAATTTGACCTCACTTGTCCATGGGATGTGTCCAGGTGGAGGCTGGGCGGAGCAATGATTGACCTTAGAGAACGGGTTAGGTGACGAAGACATCCGAAGGAGAAATAACACACACCATCCATTCATCGATGGACGGTTTCTCATTTGGTAGCTCACTCCGCTCGACCGTGAACACCCTTCCCGGTGACGACGCGATATTTCGCTCAACATAAACGTATCCGGGCACAGTGTTTATCTTCGATGATCGCGATATGGTAGTGCCAGCGGCTTCATGAGAGAAGATGAAAGGTGGCGCGCGGATAGCAACGTAGGTCTTTCCTGACGCTGGGTCGCGGATCGGTGGTGGAAGAGAAAGATTCTGAGACATAAAGGAGCGTGTAGAACTAAGCAGATTGAAAGCAGAGGCAAGAAATGAAAGGAGAGAAGATGGGAACGCTGGCTCATTTCTTGTCTTGAAACAATGGAATTGAGGGCTGGCAGGCTGACAGTAACGTGAATACCAGCCACTTCATTGATTGTAACTGTATTCACTTCACTCGCTGATTCTTGTACGACGACATGTAGGTACACGTCAGTATTGACAGCAAGTCGTGTCGAATGTGCTGAAAATGATTCAATGGACTCACCATTCGCAAGTCCGAAGTCGTCAGTATATCAGAGCAGGTCACGTGAGCTGAAATTATGCGTTCAATCTGCAGTCCTTTCAATTTTTATTATTCTAACGCCGTTTCTTCCTTTCACATCATCTTTCTCTATACATATTGATGGTTCTACAATCTATTTTTTGTATATCTCTGAACTCGACCTTCAACCTGCTCTACATCGAATAAATGTCACATTGCATAATGAAGTCTGGATCCAGATTGTCAGGATTTGCGACTCTTATCCTCACGCAGGGACTCCTGAACCTGGAAAGGGTTCTTTGGACGAATGCATAGAGGACATTGTCAGAAGATGGATCTGCCCAGGGAGGAATAACGGTAGTCAGAGAAAGGTAAGGAAATCAAACTATCGAGGGACAACGGAANTTTTATTTTATTTTATAGTTCTTCCGCAAAACTGTGTATTTTTCTTATCTTTCAACTCAATGACCTGATACACTATTTCCTCACTTAGCGCCCTCTTTTCAACTTGTCAGATCTCACGGCTCCACCATTTATAACTATAATTGCTTTCCTTAAGGCGATAATAGGATTTCTCCTTGATCAAGTCCTGCCTTCGATTATGATATGGTAATATCAGCATATTGCTAACGGTAGCTCGCAGAGCACAGACCATGGACGTACGTACTGTTCATGATGCTACTATACCCATTTCCGATAATCACCATCGCTTTCATTATTATCTGGCTAATGTGAATCTCTTATCGGACTGTTCTTCGATATTAGGGTTTGCACGCGTTTCGCGCATTGCAGGGTCATCTTACCGAAACCTTTAGTCTAAGCAATGTATATATATAACGATAACAGGACTGCAAACGTCCCGGGGTTGTCTGCGTGAGACACTGGTCCTAATGGTGCTTACTAGAGTACAACAATCTCCCGAGCCCCTCCATGTTGTTGACGATGCCAATTACAGTCATATGCTAGAGGACTACTACCGCTTCGGTCTCGAAGATGTAGACGAAGTAAGGAGAGGTTCCAAGGGCAAGGGAACGATCAAGACGGATGCAGAGCTCGCTCTAGAACTCTTTGAGGAAGATGCGGCGGAGATTTTGGCAAGCGTTGATGACTGGAAGCTTGCGCGTAGTATCCATCGTGCGATGGAGACCGACGGCGCTCTCCTAGCGGAGTTTATTCAGACTGAACGTCGTGAGCAGGAGGACCATGACTTGGCCCGCTCGCTGTCATCAGGAGGATTCCTGCAACTTTCGCCGTCTACTTCCCAGCTTACTTCCCAGTCTACTTTTCAATCGAAAACTCAGCTTTCTCCGGACTCGCAAATAGTCTCTCCGGGACCAACACTATTGAAATCATGTACTAGGCCAAGCCGACCAGTGGCAGGCTCCTCGAGTGGTCCGGCTTTTGTGAGATCTGAAAACTCCAATAGGTGAGAGAAAAGTACTCTGAGACTACGCATGCCTATTCTAAAAGGTTACAGAGAGAGACACGAGTGCATAGTATGCATGGAGACTATTAGTGGCCAGGCAATCAAAGTGCTCTGCGGTCATTACTATGACAGAAACTGTCTCGTAGACTTATTCAAGGCAACTACGACGGACGAGTCGCTTTTTCCGCCACGCTGCTGCAAGCAAGAAATTCCATTGGATTGTGTCCGGGCTTATCTAAAACCATCCGCACTTGTGCTTTACGAGGAGAAGTCTCTCGAATTCTCCACGCAAGTCCGGCTGTACTGTTCGAACAAGGCGTGCAGTCGCTTTCTAGGCCCAAGGGGCGATATCGCATCTAATGTATGTTGTCCGACATGTCAAGAGCAGACTTGTGCATTGTGCTCCGACCCAGGCCATCCGAGAAACGTGCCATGTAAAGACGATGAAGCGGCACTGATAGTCCTTGCATTGGGTCGGGATAATGGATGGCAACGCTGTCCTGGGTGCAGACAACTCGTGGAGCTAGACATCGGTTGCTACCACATGACTTGCCGCTGCAGGACTCAATTCTGCTACCTGTGTGCCGAACTTTGGAAAAATTGCACCTGCCCTCAATGGGACGAAACCCGACTGATTGCAGCGGCTGAACAACGCGTACAGAGAATGCCAGAGGATCCAGGCCAAAACGAAATGTTATTTCGGAATTTTGTCGAGCGTGTCGCCAGGGAGGCGGAGAATCTGCGCGAGAACCACGACTGTGCGCACCAGAGCTTTGCGTATAGGTCATGCGGTGGGCAGTGCGAGATGTGTCACGACAGCCTGCCTTCGTACCTATTTGTGTGTTCCTTCTGTTTCATTGGGCGTAGGTATTTATTATTGATGCTCTATTTCAGAGATGCGAAGGTTGTCAGATGCTCCTTTGCCGTCGTTGTCGCTGGAATAGGGTATAGTATATATCTTCATAGTGCGTGTGGCCCGGGTGCCTAGACATGTGGCCAAAACATTTGCGTATGTTCAAACCTTCTGATAAAATTTGTAAACTATATTATAGATATCACGCAAAACATTTGCTGCGGAAAATCATTCGTTGCATGATGCTAGGACTCCAGCGCAGTTCTAAGTTCACACAATCTTCCTACACCACCACAAGTGATCGTCTGTGGCGATCGGCCGCCGCACGTCAATTCAAACTCCGTGTTTCATGAATCGACGCCCAGTTCTAACCTCTTGACCTCTTGCCCTAAAACTGCCCCTGTCTGCTTGTGAAATCTATACTATTGCGTTACTAGGATCATCCGCACCTCCCATCAACTCTTCGTATTTCTCGCCATTCCAATTTCTCGCCACATCGAAACTTGATTCCCTCTAATCTCATATGGCTCTCAAAAAGTTACCAGCGGAAATTTGGATTGTAATCATCCGACACGCAATTAGTATTTGGCCCGAGACAAGCTTCAACCTGCTCTATGATGCTTTCAGCCGTATTGACGGACTCGCAAGGTCTTCAAAATTCCTCAATGCGGTGGTAGACTTCCTACGCCACGAAAATGTCGTTGTAGATGACTATGATTGCTTCGCTTTTCTCAGTATTCCATGTCACTCGGTTAAGTAAGTTTGGCAGCCTCCATCGGTTTATCGGGTTCCTCAGAAAACTTGCCAGTTATCTTCGAATAAATGAATGTTTGCCGTCACGACGAATATTCACTAATACATTTTATAATAATCTCTCTGACTACAGTCAGCTGATTGCTCTGTCTATCTGCTCTCCTGAGCTGTATTTTACGTGTTCGAGACTCCATGGACTCTCATTCTCATCAAGATTACGACGTTTGGACCTCAGAAGCGATAGTTGCCAAAGCAAACAATTCTGGACCGGAATCATCATCGATTTTCCGAGACTAACAGAACTACGTCTTGGAGCGACTGAGTATCTAAGTCAAGTGTCGAGAATCAATAGCTCATTTGAAGAAATTGCTGAAGTGTATCTGAACGTAGAAGAATTTGCGGTATGTTTTCTCCCATTGCTATAGTTAGTATATGCTATATCACAAAGCACATATCTCCAGACGAGCCTCGCTACTCGCCTGTCTGGATCGCAAAACCTCCGCCTTCTCTCCATGCATATCTCGCTTGATGTAGTATACTCAAACACTGGCATGGGTGGTCGGCAAGCAATTAACTACAACGAGAACGTCGCCACATCAATCCTGGCGCAAACACTTGTGAAACTAGAAAAGATACTTTGGACCGATCCCTGGAAGGTTGAATCGGCGGCTGGTCTGAGGGATGAGTCGATACAGACTGGAACAAATATAATGAGGGATGAGCAAGGGATCATGCTGTTGAGGGATAGTTATACTGAAGGTGCTTATACAATATTCCATTTTATCTGATGCTTGACGGAAAGGTATCAATCTCTCAGATGATGACTTGACGCCGATGCCAGAAGACTTCTCGCTGCACATGTGCCGAAACATATCTCCTAGAGGCCAATTTCCCATGCCATCGATTTTTTGAGAATGGAACTGCCATGTTAAACAATGATAGATTAGGTTTTAGTAAGTTTGTATTTTAACAAAAAGGGATAGTTAGGTATAACTGGCCTTCGCTGTCATGGGATCACAACCCGCCTTGCGTCTAAGCTTTCCTTAAAGTATTGATGTGACAAGTGTCTTCAGGACCGTAGTGACGTTGCCACATCCACGAGTCCGATGAGTCGTCCTACATATGCCAGTGTTCTATAATCTCGAATCTCCAATGTGGCTAACGTCAGCTTTGCTACCGCGTCTCTGGGATGACTGAAATATGATTCCACAAATGGACAAATAGTAAACGAAACCATAAGACATATGCATGGAATTACTATCATATGCCAGTGAGTGAGTAGTTGTCCTTGAAGATCCAAACGAAGGAAGGGAACATAATGCATATCAAAAAATACATGGCAGTGGCAATTAATCAATCATTTGCTTTGCGATTCGTAACCTCTCTGAGACCTTTTCTCTCCTCAGACCTGATTTTCATCGCGCTTACCCCTTTTTCTATCTCCTCCAGGCCCTGCCTGACCTCAGACGCAGTTTTAGTCGCAGCCCTTAAACGTGTCCGCCCTTGCTCGAAGACATCGGCGATCTCTGCGCACTGCGGAGGACGCACCCCATTCTTCAGCTGATGGCCGTCGTCTGAGGGCGTCCATGAGTCCGAGAAGCCCACAACAATGCGGCCGGGGTTCGTGTCATGAGAGTCAACAACGACGTCGTGTTGCGTACCGAGATACTCAATGACTGCCGGTCGTAGCTTCGCGACGCCGCCCGCACTATGATTTCCACGTCCGCAGATGATCTCTGTGCGGCGCAGCCCACCCGCACGACACAGTTCAACGTGCTTCTCGACGAATTCCTTCGCCTCGTTCACGTGTAAATGATGAAGGTCTACCTTGACTCGCGAGTTCGGATTCGAGTGGTATTCCGGGTTATGATGAATGAAAATTTCGGCGGCGGCCATCCGGTGGTAATTCTGCATGTCGCTCCGATGCTGCATACCAGAATCTTTGAGCTAATGACGCTAAAATCAGCATGTGCTTGGTGAATTCAAGGTTTAAGCTAACCTGCTTCGCGAATGCTTTGTCTCCTGACTCAAAGGCTTCCCTTGCTCTCTGGAACTCACGATCTGCTAATCGTCCTTCTCTGGCCGCTAATCCACGCATCTTCTGTCCGGGAGCATGATCCACTTCCTCAGCATCTTCCTCTCCGGAAGCAGAATTTTCCTGGTCATCCCCATCATCAGATTCGTCTTCAACATCATTTTCGACATTTTCTTCTTTTGCTGAGAGCTCTTCTTCTTCTGTATAATCAGACTCTAGCTCTGGAGTGACGGCACGCGGAGAAGTCATACGCGACAACAGCATCGGAACATCTGGAGTTATCGCGCGCGGAGAAGTCATGCGTGACAATAATGTCGGGATATAAGCAGATGTAGGTGCACTAGGCGGTGTGGGCGAGCGACTTTGGCCTCGCAAGGAGTGAACCTCTTCTTGCAGTTTCGAGACCTTTTGCTTCTCAAAGAGACGAAGGAGCTCTTCGCAAAGGGAATAAGGCCAAGAGGAACTAGAATAGTGATAACAAAACTCACTCATGTTCTCTAGCTCCTTTCTGAGCACATCCATACGTTTGAGCTCTTTATATGCGTGTGCATAGTCATCCTCTAAGTCCAAGAGCTCTGCCTCCAGTTTCTTGAGTTGTCGCATTCTCTTGTCCAGTTTCCGCTCGAGTTTATCTGAATAATGGCGCTCGTCATCGAGATCATAGCGCAAGTCTCCCGCGAGCTTGCGCTTGCCATCCAACTCTTTCTGTAAGCGCTCGCCGTGCGCGTACTCTTCGTCAAGCTCTTTACGCAGTCGCTGATAGTCGACGTCATGATGGTATTAAAAACAGGCCACGAAATATTCACGAATATAAATTACCTTGCTGTATTTGTACTCTTCATCCAGGTCTTGACGGAGTGCCTTCACTTCAGCAGAGTGCCGCCGTCGCTGGTCTTCAATGTAACTCTGCAGACGCGCGACATCCTTGCGCAGCTGTCTGACTTCTGAATCGTCGCCCATGAGCCCAGAGAAGCAAATAATGAAGTGGTTTTAGAATGGGAAGAGAAGAGTCGGTGACGGAGAGTATTGAGAACATGCAAGTTAAAGTGGCCTCCAACACGAGGTGGTCAAGCGAATTCACCCTTCACCTACGTAACCGAGATTGATTCTCGAGGTGGCTTGTTGATGACAATACTCTTGTGTAAATATCGCGTCAAAGTCCAGTGTGTCCACATATCGCGTGCGACCTTGATGTGTTGTGAAGAATCCTATATTCCAAATGCAAGCCAGCCAGATGGAAGACGCGAAACGCGAGCTTGAACTTTCGTCGTGCGCGTTTGAAGAAACGCAGGCGCGTCACGCATCACAACTGGTACTCGCTTGCCGTACTCGTTTGCCGGTCATTTCGACACAACACGAGAGAGCTGCTTTATGCATGAAATACTTAAAGTAAGTCGTATGCAAAGGTGTATTTTCTTTATGTTATCTTTGAGTATTAATCCAGGGCTTAAATGAACACAGCCAGCTATCATGCCTGATGCACGTGCCCGTTCATGCCTAGTCGAAGTCAACCTCCTGCAGGTACGACAGCGCCGGTTTCCTAGTATGTCTGCCAGGGTTACCTTTTACTTGAATTTTGGGCGCAGTAGATGACGGGAGGAATGAGATGAAAGACGAATGGGTATTGAGAACCGAGTTCCGACAGCGCACATATAGTCTCGAGATGGTGGGGTACGCCAACTTGTCTGCAAATTCGACTCGACCAGATAACGCACCCGTCCTGTCGACTCTGAACGCTTTGAACTCTCTGCTGCTGCTCAGTAGTTCAAGGGCGTAAAACGGCCAGGAGCCTGAGATCCTTGTTTACCCCTATCGGTGGTATACAATCTCATCACATCATACCCTACTTAAATAGCTCTTCTACGCTCGTCGAACGCAAGGCAGACCTTTGCTTCTCACCACTCATCCTGCCCCTACCACTAAGGCTCGTGTTGCAATGCGCTACCCACCGCCGAGCTCATGTGCTCCGGTGATCGTAGAGAGCGGGTCTATGGTCACGGTGCAGTCCTGTCGCGCCGATGTCATAGAGGACTTGCAGGAGGACCAGCGCGAACACCCTCACCACTCCAGTGGTGGGAAGGGGAAGGAGATACAAGAACCGATGGATGCAGACAAGCAGCTTGCGCTCGCCTTGCTCGTTGATGAGGTGGCACTCTCATACAGTTTCTTGAACGAAGACCTTCAAGGTAGTAATTACCCGCGCTTCTTTGAAGATCATCCGGCTGCCAGGGAGGCAGTGGATGCTTTGAATTTGCTCCCAACGGGGTGGGCTGAGTTCCTATCATCGTCTGGAGAAACTGGTGCAGTCAGAGCGCTGTCTTCGTTGGTGTTAGCCGACGATCATCATCCTGAAGAAATAGCAGACAATGTTATTGCAAATCCTGACATGCCCTCAGACTATCAAGTGTACGGATTTAGACTGTATCCAGTATTTATTTGTTTTCTCTGACATGCATTTCAGACAGATCAATAATTTCGGATGTGCGGTTTGCAGAGAAAACATCACCGGTAAAGGCGCTACGCTTTATTGTGGACACCAATACGACATCGATTGTCTCAAAAATATGTTTTCCGCGAATGTCAATGACGAATATCGGTTTCCGCCTCGATGCTGCGGGCAAGTTATTCCCCTTAGCTGCATTGAAGATGACCTGCCCCAAGACACTGCAGAGCTTTACCGTGCAAAAATTGCAGAGTACCAGACACCCACTCGTCTTTACTGTTCTAATAAACAGTGCGCAAAATTCATGGGTCCGCGTCAGCAACACGCGGTGGCCGCTAAGTGCAGCTCATGCAGCACGGAAACGTGTGCACTCTGCACTTCGCCAGCGCATGCTGCGACTGTTTGCTGCACAGTCGACAAGGGGCTGCGCAAGGCACTCAAACTCGGTCAATCCTGTGGGTGGCANGCGCTGCCCTCGCTGCCGACAGCTCGTCGAGCGGAACAACGGGTGCTACCACATGTCCTGCCGCTGCGGCGCACAGTTCTGCTACCTGTGTGCCGCGGAGTGGAAATCGTGCGGTTGCACAGGCGGAACGAGCCGCNTTTTTGCGTCTCATTGGCGCGCGCAAGCTCCGTTTTCGCGGAAATTACCTTGTGAAGGGGGAGCTCGGCTCGAACGGCGAGGGGACGTTGACGAGGCTCTGCAGGAAGTCGTGGAGGGGTGTTGTTGATATCGTCACACCAGCATCGAAAGTTTCGGTCTGAGGTAAGGTCTGTCAGTGAGACGCGAAACTCTGCTGTGTATAGACAGGTGCCCTCCGCACCAGTGGATCGGAGTTCTGTAAAATTTCAAATGCTCATGTATCACAAGCTTTCTGATTCTAGACATTATTGAATGTTACTACTTAGTATACTCTCTGCTTTTCCTAGCTCCGAGTCTTTGCCTGATGTATTGTCTTCTCTGTATGTCCCAAGTGTTATTGCCGTCCTCTAATAGAATAATAAAGCAGAATCCACGTTAGAGACGGGTTTCCTTCGAGTTTATTGTGACAGTACNTTTTTTTGTCTAGAATCATTTCAACTTCGTTCTGCACGTAGCATATCATACGCCAGTAGCTCCATCACGGATAAATAATTGCCAAAGAACAACAGGGATATGGACGTGAAGCGAGGCCAAATGAAGTACACTTGTTCCGTTATTTTGCCAGGTGGTATGTGAAGCCTTAGGAGCAGTTAATAACAAAGTAGTGGGCTGTGCGAGTTATTTGGTATCAAACCGCAAATCACTTCGAAATTCAATAACAAGAATATCAATCACATCTTAGAGTAGCTTTTGGTAGAGGACCCATCTGGTTTATGCGAAAGTAAGTACTGCTGGTAGTCACACTAATTGGAGCTGGCCTGGAGCTGTTTCTTCATGACACACTGGCAAACAGTTGAAACCTTCCCCTACGTCTTCCAGTGAAAGATAATGAATCCGTAAGTACGAGATGACCAGGAAGACTCTAACAGAGAACCTACGACATTGTTCTCGGCGACTCACGAAAGAATACTGGCGGTAATGCTCAGATCAAGGCTCATGCTTGATTGATCTGTTGGCTATTGTCAATTACCATGTTATTAGGAAGCCTCGTTCATCAATCTCGCCTGCTGGTAATTAATGCAGGAGTTTCGGTGTTGTTTGAGGGTATAACTTATTCTTATTCATTGCTAGCCGCGCGCCGCGCCGATCAGCATTTCGTTCCCAAGACCAGTGTTGGGACCGACCATTGACCCAACCTCTGACCCAACCTCTGACCCAACCCGGGTCAGAGGGGTCAGCCCAAGGGTCGGAGGGGTCAATGACTAATATCCATATAAGTATATTTGTAATGCTTTGTAATTATATATACCGCATTGGGAAGCATCTAAATTTGACTACTGGAGACTCAAGGGATAAAGCACTTTGCGGAAGAAGCAAACTTGTCTGAGCTGCTCAACAACTTACAGAACCCTGATACTGCTGAAGCTGCTAAAGAGCCGAAGAAACCAGAGACATGCCAACAGATACAAGAGAGAGCTCTAGGGCAGGGGGCAGTAGTTTCGGGTCGATGGGTGGTCCAAGTGCAAGTATTCACACAGCTAGGACAGGCTTTGATACAGCAGATGATATTGTTTTAATTTAAAAGCTTCCAATTTATTTACTATCACTTTTGTCTACTTTATGGCTACCGACCCCTATCGACCCCTCCGACCGTATGGTCGATGGGAAATCCTACCTACCCGTTATAGACCCATTGACCATTGACCCGGGTCGCACCCAACACTGCCCAAGACTGACTTCGCCACGACCATCGACGACGGCTGCAGGGAACGGTTTCCATCATCAATCAATATTATATCTGGCAGTTGAAAGTATATCTTCCCTCGATTATCATCTATTTCATGCAAGCACTGCGTACTTAAATTCGACAAATTCGACTCGTCCTCTTCTTCCGCTTTATTTTTATTGCAACGCATATACGACATCCATGTGAGTCTTCTACTCGATAGCGCAGGTGCTGGCGCGCTCAATTTCGGGAAGGTTTGCTCGACGGTGACGGCCATGCCTACTGACGAAGTTTTTCCAGACGGTGTGTTGGTACGACCGGAGCCTACGCTATCGTCTGCATTCAACCTTCATCCATCCGAGTAAGTTCGTACTTCTCGAGCAATATAGAGGTACCATCACTCTGTGATGGTCGTTTCTCGTGATGAACTCTTTAGACAATTTGCACGTCAGTCGGAATTTCGCAAGGAATGCCAGACGACAACCCATCGCNTTTTTTCTGACTATCTTCCTTTTTAGAATCTTAAATCTTCTTCAAACTGCTGACATTTTCTTCAGCTATAGAATCAGTTAATCTCAACCAATGTCTACTTATCAATCTACGAGCTCTTCACGCCTTGCGCCATCTGCATCTGCCAACAATAGCGGTAATCTAACCAACACAACGACAGCTTCCAGCTCTCGGTCAGGCGCCCTCGTTCCAACGAACTCCGTTACAACCAAGGACGGAGCAATCGTGCGGGCCCGCATCGACCCGACGCTCGCCGTCGACGATGTCATCCGCCAGCTATGCCTTAACCTGAAAATTCAAGAACCACCAGTTCTCTATGCTTTAAGGGATGATGCAGACGAGCTGGTTACGGATGATAATTTGAGAAAGAAAATCAAAGGGAAGGTCAATCTGAAGTACGTAGGATGTCACAACATAGAAAATATTCTTATTCATGTACATTTTCTTCGATAGGCTCGTGAGCGCGCCGATCATCGAGGCGGCGGAGATCGTCGAGAAATTGAGCATGCGGGATGACAAGACGCTTCGTATGACACNTTTTTTCTCTGCAAAAGTTCATTCGAGTGAGTGAGAAAGAAGTACAGAAGTACGCGGATTCTTAGTATCAACTAGGAAGAGCAATTTGCGAATGAGTTTCTCCAACGAGATGGACTAAAAGAACTCATTGACGTGATTGGGGTGAGCCATGGAAACACCTTGGCAGTGAGTTTGATTCGGTTTGTGGTTGTGCATTTTTGTATGCTTATCTATTACCAGTATGCTCTCAACGCCATGCAAAACCTCATGGAGCTCGACTACGGCTGGTCCACGCTGGACCATTCCTTCATTCGCGCTGTCGCGCAGATTCTTTCTTCCTCTAGCTCTCTTATAAATGTTTGCCGTCCTGCGACCGCCATCCTCAAGAAACTCGTCGAAGCGGATCCACGTTCACAACCAGGCCCTATCGTTTCTTCATCGAGCCGGACGCCGCCTGCCGCACCGCCCGGCAGTGTATACAGATATGGGTTTGACGTGGTTTGGGAGCAGATGCGGAGGGAAAGGGGCTTATTAGAGACAGTAGTGAGCCGATTGGGAAGCGCAGACAGCTTAATGGTTTTGAATAGGTGCGCCTACGGGGCTTTATGAGCTATTGGAGAAGAGATGCTAACGTTGAACTAAAAGCATGATGTTTATCAACTCTCTTCTGTCGCATGCTACAGACACTCATTGGGAAGAGTTCACCTCCGAGCTTGAGAGACTTAATGTCCGCAAGGCAGTTGTTGTACGTGTGTCATTTCATTGTTTCGTACTCAATGCCCTAATAGGAGTACAGCGTTTGATGTCCTCACATGTCATTGACGACCTGACATCCTCCATCCTTGACTTCCAAGCGAACGAAGTACGCTTCATCTTGCGTCGGAAGCATGAACCCGTAGACCCGCTCGAAAACTTGGAACACTTTAACACACTGCGTTACATATGGCAAATGAGCAAGGTTGAAGAGGAGCGGAATCTAGAAAATGAAGGCGAGCTGCACAAATGGCGTAAATTGGGCTTTGAATCGGAGGACGTGTTGCAGGAATTCGTTGGTGTTGGTGTACTGGGACTGGATTGTCTAGTAAGTTTATGCCGAACTTCTCGATACCTTAGATCTGTATGACGAGCTATCTTGCTTTTTAGAAATATTTTGTTCAGAACGATCCGGACTCATTTGCTAAGGTATATCCGCTTTGTTTGGATGCTAGGACATGTACACTAAATTAGTGCTTGCACCCCAAAGGTTGTGCTGGAGCAACTCAACAGACCCGAGGAGCGCCGGTGTCCAGTGGCGAAGGCATCCAATGAGGTTGTCGAGCTCCTTTGCGAGCATTGGGAGATCTTTGCCCCTGGCTGTTTGTTTTTCTACCTTATTTTATTTCCTCTTTTCACTTTGCTAATCTACTTTGCTATGCAGATTCGACATCGACGACATTCCAGCCGTTCTTTTTGAATTTCTACAAAGTTCATGTGCTCACAACGCAGTTCATCCTCCGGTTCGTTGCTGTATCACCTGAAGCTGCGGAGCACATACTCATTAATACTCTACGCGCGAATAGTATGTGGAATGAAAGTGGCGCAGCAGTTGATGACTTTGCACGTGTTGTGGCGCTCGCCCGTAGCCAGTAAGTGTGTTCTTCCGCTCGGGAGAATCGGTATGAATGGTGGCTGATCTATGTGTATTGTAGAGTGAAAGTCGCACTCAGGCAGGAGAATGTGCGCGCGTGGCACGAGGTTGAGCACGACTTCCTTGAGAGTGATTACAGGGCAGTGAGAGACAGGCAGATGAAGGAGCTTGAGAACGAAGATGACTTATTGAGCAAGGTGCCTGTCAGGTATGTTCAGGGTTCTTACTTAAATCATACTTACTGACTGAGAAATGTCTTAGGAATCTCCGTGCTAAGTTATACAAGGAATCATACGAATTTGTGCGGCAGCAGCGTATCCAGTGTCTTCTGCAAGGTACATGGTTCGTTAATGCCATTCCGCTCGCCTCAACGTCCGCGAAAGATGCGAGTCGTCGTCCTACACGACCATGGCGATTCATTCGACTTGACAATGGCCTGAAGTATCTGCATTATGTTGACAGCGCTGTGAAGTTCCAGGTGCGGAGTGGGCTCGAGGATCTACCGGAACGGATCGACATATCGTTGATCACGGAGATTGCGACAGGGACGTGTGGGCCACCACCAAACGTACTGCGCGAACATATGGATGTGCCACCAAGTTCGCCACTGCAGCCAGCGCCTTTATCATTCTCACTACTCACACCAGAGGGTTCGCTTGCGGATCAAATTGCACCAGACCAAGCTCGCTGGGCAGACTGGACGGACGGGCTAAATATGCTTCGGCGCGATGGCGGGCACGTAGCAACGCAGGAAACAGCGGGCTTTGTACAAGCGCTCACCGAGATTGGATTGAAGATTAAGATGCTTGGTGAGTTTTGTCTTCTACTCTTTCTCAAGTGTCTTAGATGCTGACTGGATGTGCAGACCTTTCTGGAGAGAAGGTGGAGATACCTAGTGGGCTTTTGTCTGGCCCGCCCCCGCCGAACAATGATTTTTTCTTTTCTGACTTGTCATTCGATACCCAGGTATAATTTCAGGCGTGTACATATATACTTGTGTATTTTATATTACATCAGTTATTTCCTTTGAAGCTGAACAGAAAATGGCCGGCAGAACCCGATATATACAGATATATAGACGTAATATAAATATAAATTGGGATTTAGACGTGTACCCTCTAGAAGTTGGGCGAAGCTCTTTCACTTTTCTTTCTTTCTTACGCCCATCATGAAAATCACGCAAAAGATCGAGCAAGCAGACAAAGAAAATAGAGTATGGTGGTCGTTCGAGTACTTTCCCCCGCGAACAGCACAGGTGAGCCCGTCCGTGATGAGGTTATAGTCCAGTAGCTGATTGAACATCGCGCAGGGGTTGCAAAATCTCTTAGATCGTATAGAGCGCATGCGTGCACTTGGGCCTGAATTCATTGATATTACATGGTACCTTTGCCTGTGGTTCATGGTTTGAAAGGCTTGCTGAAAGGTGCATTTATCCAGGAATGCGGGCGGGCGGACATCCGACCTCACCTCCGAAATGGTCAAGACCTGTCAATCTCACATTGGCATAGAGACATGCATGCATTTGACGTGTACAAACATGCCGAAGGATAAGGTCGATATTGCACTAAAGGTGCGTGCTCCTTGCTCATTTTCCCTCGAATTCTACTTCTGTTTACGCTTTTACCATCTTCGTATCTTTTGCAGGAAGCTAAACAGCATGGCTGCCGAAATATCCTCGCATTGCGCGGCGATCCTCCGCTTGGTAAAGATGAGTGGGAGGCGACCGAGGGTGGCTTTGTGCACGGTGTCGACCTTGTACAACACATCCGCACACACTACGGCGACTACTTCGACATTGCTGTCGCAGGATTCCCTCAGCATATGCTCCTTCCTCCAGATGAACTTGCATTCGAAATGAAATGTCTGAAGGATAAAATCAAAGCCGGTGTAAACTTCATCTTCACACAGATGTTCTACGACATCGAGATTTTCATTTCGTGGGTGCATGCAGTCCGCGCAGCAGGCATCACAATTCCCATCGTGCCAGGAATTGCGCCGCTCCAAACGTGGAATGGCTTCATGCGTGCGACGAGTCTCGCGAAGACTATCATACCGAAGCATTTCATGGACGCGCTCGAACCATACAAAAACAATGACGAGAAGGTCCGAGCTATTGGCACGAAGCTCGTCGCCGAAATGTGCAGGCGTATTCTCCAGGAAAATCTCGGAATTCGAGGCCTGCATTTCTATACGATGAACTTGGAGAAGGCGACAAAGATGCTGCTTGAAGAGCTGAACCTTGTACCTCGCGTGGAAACCATTAAACCTTTACCTTGGCGACAGGTAAGCTTGAATTTGAATCTATCTCTAGATTATATAGTCTTACTAACGATTATGCAGAGTCTCACACCAAACCGTCGCACTGAAACAATCAGACCGATCTTTTGGGCTAACAGGACTAAGTCATATATTGCTCGCACAGAAAATTGGGACGAGTACCCCAACGGTCGTTTTGGTGATTCCCGCAGTCCCGCTTTCGGTGAACTTGATGGCTACGGTGTCTGGTTGAAACAGAGTGTGCGTGCTCTTAAGGCTGACTCTAACTTCTTTCTCATTTTGTATCAACTCTTCGTAGAAAGAGGAAGCTTTAAGGATCTGGGGCTCGCCTACGACTTTCTCTGAAATCGCTGAGTTATTTGCCCGCTTCTGCCAGTCCAATTTACCGGCACTCCCTTGGTCCGATCAGGCTCCCTCCGCTGAGACACGTGTTATCGACGAGCAGCTCGCACACATGAACCGTCTCGGCTTTCTCACCATCAACTCACAACCCGCGGTGAATGGTGCGCGTTCGGGCGATAAAGTGCACGGTTGGGGTCCATCGAATGGGTACGTATACCAGAAGGCATATCTCGAATTCTTCGTTGAGCCTGGCCTGCTTGCTGCACTCCTCCCACACATCGAACGTGACGGAAACATCACTTACTATGCGATCAACAAACGCGGTGACCTGCGCACCAACACGCACTCCGAGGGACCGAATGCGGTGACTTGGGGTGTGTTTCCTGGTAAAGAGATCATCCAGCCTACGATTGTCGAAGCGGTCAGCTTTATGGCATGGAAGGTGCGTTCTGGTGTAATGCGCATTGACTAATATTCGTTCTGATTTGTTCTATCATGGCTAGGACGAAGCATTTGAGCTCGGTCGCCAATGGGCGCGTTTTCATGAACCCGACTCCCCCACGCGCAAGTTGATCACAGACCTCATGGAGACATCCTTCCTTGTCAATGTCGTTCACAATGATTTCAAGGACCCTGATGCTATCTTCAAGCCCTTCTTCGCTGCGGGCGAGTCGTACAAGGCTCAACAGAGTTCAACCTCTGATGCTCGAATTAATGGCGTCCACTGATCCTTCTTTATTTTTGCTGTTCAACACACAACTCTCACTCACTGCTCACTGTGCTCACTTCTTGTCGACGCACACCTCGCCCACCCTAGGCGCTTCAAATCATAAGTGCTATCTTCTTAATCTGCATTTGCAGATTCACGACTGTATCCTGCATTGTATACTAACATCTGCTTTTCTTCCCTCTTGCATTCGGGTTCAACCCCCGTTAATCTTATTTGCGTTCATCGCTACTCGTACATCTAATCCACTCTGCATAATCCAAGCTTTCTCTTTCGCATTCTTGCATCAACTGCATATTGTTTTCATACTTGAATTGATTATTGTTAATCATGGAGCACTCGTCCGTTGGGGACGGGGTGCATATGATCATCCTTGTACTTACACATCTGATCGGAATTGTGAATTCAAACCATTTTGCTTCATCGCTTTTGACGCTGAATTCTCGGTCAAACTTCTACTGCCTAATGTGTCCTTTCGCACAGCGACTGCGTACAGGAGATTATCTTAGGTGTAAGAAATTCGGTACGATAGCGCGCCTCAGGAAAACCCTAGTTCTTTCTAGCAAGATAAGCCCTACGAAATGTTGTGGATGAAAGACAGCAGATAAACTAGGAAGAAATCCGGGGAAACGAAAAAGTCTAGCAGCTGATTGATGGAGATTTGAAAGGGTTGAATGCTTGCCTACCGGCTTGAAGTGCTTCCTCCCCAAGTAATAGATGAGTAGTCACGATACCCAATATCAATGGCGAAGTATGTCGGTCAGACAGACCCTAGCATACTAGATCTAGATGACAGAAAAGAGTTGATTCAACGAAACGGAAAGCCATATTAAATATAAAGCGATAGGTTCAAAGCAGGTTGCTTCAGCATCAAGAACTAAGAAAATGATGGACGAAACGAAAATACTATTAGTGTACACTCTGCACAACGATCCTGAGGAAAAATAAAGGAAGTGGTGATCCTTATTTGCGAAGAATACAAATGTAATACTGTAAATAGTGTCCGCGAGATCATGCAGTCCTCAGACGGACTCAGACATCTCCACAGGTAACTGTTTGTACCCGGAAGTATCCCTCCGACTCCTCACTAGCGCGCGCATCGAATCCCACGTGTCTCCGAAGATATCACGTAGACTATCCGACATCGAAACGGCAGGGACCTCCTCACCGGGCATGACACTGTCCGCAGGGCGACGCCACCATTTCAGAGTCAGACTGCTCGAAACAACGCTTACGCTTGAAAACGCCATCATCGCACCGGCCATCATGGGGTGTAGGTGGAACCCGAACGGCAGGAACATACCCATGGCGAGCGGGATTCCGAAGACGTTGTAGATGCATGCCCAGACAAGATTCCGCCGGATGACGGCGTAGATCTTGTGCGAGAGGTGTAAAGCGGCGACAACGTCAAGGAGGTCAGATCGCATAAGCACAATGTCGGCGGCTTCAACTGCGACAGAAGTACCAGAAGAAAGGGCTATGCCGACGTCGGCGGCGACGAGGGCAGGAGAGTCATTTATACCGTCTCCTACCTGTGTCCAAGTCAGAATTAAGTTCGAAGAAATGATAAATCGAATTTCTTACCATCGCTACTCCACCTCCGTATTTCTCCATGAGCTCCGCAACAATCGTTGCCTTGCCTTTCGGGCTCATCCTCGCCCAGACACATTCCGGTTTGATGCCAACCTCCTTTGCGATCGCTAATGCAGTCGTGCGTCCGTCGCCGGTCATCATGTTCACTTCGAGACCCATAACTTGTAGAGCTTTGATCGCGCGTGCTGAAGAGGGCTTCGGCGAGTCAGACAGAGAGATTGCAAGAATAGGCCGTGGGTGTGCAGAAGATTTGAGTGACGCAGACAAAGAACTTGCGAGCGAGACGTAGACGACTGTTCGTCCAAGCTCCTCCTCATGTTCAGCGAAGATAGAGAGAGCGGGCGGGAGATGGCCATCGTCATAATCGGACTGGGAGATAAATCGTGCGGTGCCGACATAAACGGTATAGTGCGTGGTAGAGCCAGCGAGGGTTATAGTAGACTTGACACCCGCACCGGTGACACTCTCAAAAGAGACAATATTCACATCCGGGACAACCGACACGGACTTTATTAGAATTTCCTTCCCATACGTTGCGGCAGCTAAAGCGAGCGGATGCTCAGAACGAGCTTCGGTCGCTGCCACCATTGCAAGCGCAGCTGCACGCGTAGTGGCACCGTCCGCACAAAACGCTGAGAGAGGCCGCTCGTTGACCTTTGACAGGTTCTGCGAGTTATCGTCATCTAGACTCGCAGCCCATGCTAATGATGCCACCTTGAGCTTCCCGTCTGTAACTGTGCCAGTCTTATCGAGGACAACGTGGCGAATGTTCTTGCTTGCCTCGAGCGCCCGTCCACCCTTGATCAAGATGCCATTATTTGCCCCGACGCCCGTACCAACCATAATAGCAGTAGGCGTGCTCAAACCGAGCGCACAGGGGCAGGCAACGACAACAACAGATATGCACAATTTGAGGCACACTTCTAGCTTGGTCGCACCGTGCATTTTGAAGAGCATAGGAAGCGATGCATCTGGTACGACGTGCGAAATGAGCATCCATGCAGAGAATGTGAAGAGCGCGAGCGTTATAACGGTGGGTACGAAGTAGCCCGCAACGCGGTCTGCGAATGCCTGGATCGGAGCCTTCGATGTCTGAGCATCTTCAACAAGCTTCACAATCTGCGCAAGTGCGGTATCTTTCCCTGCGCGTGTTACGACCATGTCGAATGTCCCTAGCCCATTGACAGTCCCACCAATAACCAAGTCTCCGATCTGCTTAATTACAGGAACAGGTTCGCCTGTCACCGCGCTCTCGTCGATACTAGAAGAACCGCGGATGACTGTACCATCTGCAGGAACTTTGTCTCCGGGAACTAGTTTGACTGTGTCTCCAGGCTGCAGGAGCTCCGTCGCAATTTTCTTCTCCTGCGTACAAGCTGGTGCATCAGTGTAGATAATTGCCATGCTTGGGCTTAGTGCCATAAGATCGGTGAGGGCAGCGCTCGTTTTGCCCTTTGCCTTATTTTCGAGATAACGTCCAAGGGAAACGAACATGATGAGCATGGTACTTGTGTCAAAAAAAGACGGAAGGATGGTTATCTGGGTCGCTGCTGAAGACACCCGCAATCATGGCAAATAACGAGTAAATGTATGCAGCAGACGTGCCAATCGTGACCAGTACGTCCATCGTCGCTGAACGGTGCTTAATCGCCTTGTATGTGTTTCTATAAAACTTCCAACCTAACCAAAACTGTACCGGCGTTGTCAGTATGAGAGAGATAACATCGCCCAAATAGAGGCCTGTTACAATCTTGTATTGCACAAAGGGTCGCAGGAACGGGATGTGGTCTGCCACCATACCGATAAAGAAAACGGGAAGCGTAAACGAAAATGACATCCAGAAGCGCCCACGCCACTCCTGAATTTCCTTAGAGCGCGTGAGCGAGCGGAGCTGCGTCGCATCCTCGTGATCGGAGACCATCGCGTCAAAACCCATATCCTTGATGTGCTCAACTATGTCGCGCGGGCCAACTAGCACACGGTCGAATTCTATCTTAGCTGTTTCGGTCGCGAGAGAAACAGAGACACTGTTGATCCCCGGAACGGAGGCCAGACCAGATTCGACGGTGTTTGTGCAAGCAGAGCAGGTCATGCCAAATATCCGGAGGGTGATGCTATCAGTACGGCTTGGTGGGATGAGCGTAGCGTCAAAACCTATGTCACCAATTTCCTGTAGAAATTTAGTTAGCAATTGATCAAAAACCCAGCGAGCGCAATACTATTACCTCTACAATCTTCTCGACTGTCCACATTGACGGATCATATTCAACGACACCACGCTCGGCGAGGAGAGCCACTTTTATCGAATAGATCCCATGCTGACCGCGCATCATACCCTCTATGGACTAGATCGTTCTCAATAAACAGGTCGACCCCATAGACAGTCAGATACGAACCTCGACGCATGAGCCACACGTCATGCCCTCAATTCTGAGCTCGCATTTCTCGAGTTCGCTGCCTGCTTTCTGCTCCGCGAGCAAAGACTTGTCGTCCGTATCAGGCAAATGGACGTTGGACCCGAAAGCGCCCGAGAGAGGTGTCTTTGCGATTAGATTGCTGAAAGCATTCGACAAAGCAGACATGATGGATGTTGCAGAGAAAGAGGTGTTCACAGCTCAGTAAGCTGTACGCGCGAGGACCGGCCGACGCTTCGTGAATGTGGACACGTAGAATGATGGTTCAGGTGAGAATAAAAGGAATGAGGTGAGCTAGCTGACAAAAAGCTGCCGATTTATGCAATGGACAATATTTGGTACTATCTCTTGCGCAAAAAGAGGAGGTCCCGGAGCGCCAGCGCAAAGATGAGTGTAGNAAAAAAAGAGCTTGTCGCCGTCGCCGTCGTCTTCAAAGGTGTGCTCGTCGTTGGTAACCGTGAACAGTCGTGCGCGATGCGATGGCGCCGGCCACGTACATTTTGCATGACGCTATTATTAGCTTATCAATATTGCTTATAAGTCATTCGTGGGAAGATGTTTTGCACCCAATTTAAGCTGTGGTACATATACATATCATATTATAAAATACTACCGTCAATCCTTGGGNAAAAAACTCTATGCAGTTGTCTGTAATTGTAATATAAGATACAGATGAAAGCAATAAAATCAAAATGATAGCACAATTAAGGATCATGATGTATGTCCTGCCGCGCTTTCTACTTTCCAAGGTCTACGGGGTTGGTAGCAAAGAGGAAAAACGTCGTAGGTAGATCGGTTCAATTTAGACGCGGAGGATCTGGGGGATGATAGTGATGTACAGGTGCGGGTATTTGCTTCCTAAATACGCATATGCTCGGATGGAATTATTATGTAGTGATGCCGAACTTCGTCTTCTCCCATTCTGTCCACTCGAAGACAGGGAATGGGTGAGCTTCTGTGTTCAGGACAAATTTGTCAAGCGGAAGGAGGGACTCGTCTGAAAAAAGAAGATATAGATATTTGAGCGTCTCGGCAAGGAAGAAGCTAAGTCGTATATAATTAATTACTGAAACTCGGGGATATAGAAGAATTGAGACAGACCTCGGCATGGAGTCAGTTAAAACTACAGGTTTCATTGAGACGTCTCTGATTGTTGCGTAGCCCGACTGCGTCCGAGTCTGCTCCTCAATAGCCTCGAACGCAGCCCAACCGCGTTCTCGCCAGACCTTCTCGCCCGTAGTGCGCCACATGATGAAGAGACTCTCTATAGTCTGAAAAGAAATTACATGTNAAAAAAAAGAGCTAGTCCCAAGACAAACGAGAAATCTGACCTCAGGCCTCAACTGAAAAGTCGGGTTGGCGCGTCTATAGTCCCTCAATTCAGACTCCTCGGGTGCATCAAGAGGCGGATCTCGCAGTCCAGGCACCGGGCCCTTTGGGATACCACTCGTCTTCGCATGTTGTAATGGATACACGCCTCCGGCCTCTTCTTTCCCATTGGCATCAATGTAGTGATTTGTCGAACCATCGTACCGCCCCTCTCGCCACGCGGACAGCACATTTGCCCACAGCAGTTTTTCATCTTCCGCCGTCTGATTCACGGAGGGCGGCGGCTTCGGGCGCACCTCCATTTTACCATTTGATAGAACCGGGGGCGAGCGCGCGCCCTTCCCTGCCTTCTCCTTCCTCAAGATCTCTGCTCTTAGCCGTTCTGCTTCGATCTGCTTCTCCTGGTACCAGCGTGTGCGTTCAATTTCGGACAGGCTCTTGAAGACGACTTCATCTGCGCCGAGCCCGGTCGGCATGTCCGTGTACATTGTTCCGCATGAAACGGCCAGACCACTCGCAGCCCACATATGACGCTCGAGTTCGGATGGCGTGCTGCCTGAGTTCGCGAGATCGGAGTATGGTGCGAATGCGGTTGAAGGGAGTTGCTCTGCACCCAACGCGAGTAGACCCGGGAGGAAGCATGCGAGATGCTCGAACTTGCGCGATGGCATATTTCGCCTAGTATGTATGTCCGTGACATATAGCAGCGAGCGCTTGGGAGAGAGGAATAGATTGTTGTCAATGATACCACGCATCGTGCGGAGGTAGAGGCTGAGCGACTCAGCCTCAGTCTGATTCGTAAGCAGATATTGCTTCAGGAAGTACTCGAACGCGCTGTCTGCCATAGCTCCAATCGAAACTTGATCTAAAAAAAAGATAAACATTTGAAAATTCAGTCAAGTAATGATTGAAAACGATAATCACATACCATTGACCGGCTGTCCGCTGCTCAGATTCCATAACGTTGGCAACAAGCCTTCGGGATAAAGAGTAAGATTCGCATCATACATCCTGCGCATGACTGTATTTGCGGCGTCATAGTACTCTTTCTTGCCCGTCAGCTTCGCAAGATATTTGTATTCCATCATACAACTGGCAATCTCTGCAAGCCAACCAGTGACTCCACCAGAGTTTGCACCAGTTGCGGGGTTGACGGCGAACGCGGGAAAACCCGATGGTGTGTTGAAAGCAGGGAGCAGTGCGGCACCAAGCTCGTCGGCGCGTTTGAGGAGCACCGTATCATGCGAGAGCGCGTAGGCGGAGAGCAATCCGCCAAGATAGCGAATTACTGTTTCGAAGAAGGGAACGAACATTTTCTTAGGGGGTAAAAGGGAAGAAGAGTCAGATGGTAAACCTGATCCAAAGAATGAACTATGAGACTCACGGCTTGTGTAGTGAATTGCAATCCTTCTACAAGTTGTAAGCCGCGTTCAAACTCGTCGTGTAGGCCCATGAGGTACATTGTGTCGAGCGAGTCAACCGTTGTTACACTCCAGCCGTTAAAGCTGTTTTGAAGAATTAGCTATTGTTCATGACACGATTGAGAAATGCAACTAAAAAGAGAAAAAAGAGTAGAAATAACAACGTCATGTCTTCGCTTGTGTGCTCCAGACTTGCAACCGTTACCCGTAGCTTTTTAGTAAATTAAATATAAAATTAGTCCGCGAGATCTCTTTGATGGGACGCTAGGTTGTGTCATAGTAACATTTGGTACAGAAGATATTAAGATGCTGAGGTAAAGCGGTGTTCTGTCGTCAGATAAATTTTGATGATATTCGTTCTTCACAAGGGTCGACCGGAAGTGTCCACGAGAAGGAGAAATAAATTCTCTGAGTGAAATATATGCAGACCAGGTGGAAAGCATTGACAGTTTACTTTAGATATTATTTGAAATTTGAGGAGTTGCATGCGCCTTGTTCGCAAGATCATACTTACACCAGACAGAAGAAAGAAATAATAAGAGGGAGTGCAAACACTCACTTGTTGATGCTGGTATTAGACAGCGGTAGTAGCTCGTCTGCAGGACTAGCATACTGCTCGTAACCATGGTATGCATGCAAAAAAGCCTCCTTCACTTTCTCCGCTCGCGCCTGCCAGTCGACAGGATCTGGTTTCCCCCCTGGTGATAGGACATCATAACCAATCCCAAAGTCATAAGGTGACGGCGGGTGCGGATGAGAAAAGGGCCTGCCGAGGAAAGGCGTTGGTCCAAGGCGAGTGGCAATTAACCAAAGGCAGATAAGTGCGCCTCCGAAGAGGATAAAAGCCGTCCGTGAGATGCGACGCATGGATTTAAAGCGGATGATCGAAAAGAGGCGAAGACCAGCAGACGAGTCGCTAGGACTGTCTGCGAGCATATCGCGCCAACCGCCGCGCCGGACGGAGGTTTCGCGGTGCAGGGGAAGCATCGTCGACGATAGCCTTGCAGATAGATGATCGAACACCAATATCTATACGGCGGGAAGAGAAAGGATGGGGAGAACAAACAATCACACCGTAATATATATTCGCCACGAGAAATGTACAACGCCGTCTTGGCGTTGTTACTTCTTCTTGTGCTTCGGCACGTGCTCGGCACGAGCAACAAATATAGCCTGAGGTCCGTCCACACGTGTATAATAATTTGTCCGGGTCGGGTTAATACTTGCAAGGACATGCACACGACCGAGTATTGAAATACACGTCAACTCGAGACGATTACCTGGGTATGCGGGGGCAGAACTCAAATCTACCAGGTAGAACCCTGGCAAAACTACCACATCAGCTAAACGGGAAAACTTAATTTAAATTATGCTTTTGCAGGGGAATGTCTTCCCAATTAGAGTCATGCCTTTATTCTCTGCTGATAATATATTATCTGAATAAAGTGTTTTGCCAATTGCATTAGTATTATGAGACCGTGTTCTGCCAAAACAGCTATAGGCTATAGCCGTGGCAAAATTTACAGGCAACTATCTTAAGATAAAAAAATACGGTATTCCGAATGGAGTAATGAGCACGCGAGCTCGAAATTCAACGCCGAGTCGGTCTCTCGGCGAGAGCTAACTCAATGTGCCCGGGCGGTCTGTAACAGTCTTTTCACGGACTCACACTGGGAAAATCCGTCCCATTTCTGTAGGTAAAATATTGCTTTTCTCGGAGGCTTCTGGCGGACAGGGAAACTGTCGGTTAAGCGATAATCTTCAAGTCCGCTGAGCCAATTGCGGCTTATCCAGACAGCTCAACATGTTCAGGAGGTAACGAATTCAATGGAGAAAGTACTAGCAAACACGAAGTGACGTCTGAGGATTTGCACTGGGGGAGTTGTAATGCAATACGATTGCCAATTGGCAAGCCACAATCTAGAAACGCCGTACTTTTACAATATAAATATATGTATTTCATCAACTTTCGTTTCATATCAGGTTATTTATCGGAATTCGGGATGCTACAAGTTTTACGATACCGCTGCACAGCAGTGATTTAACTTTCTACGCTTGCAACAAAACTGTTCAGACGCGTGTGCAAGGTAGTTTGACTACCTGTGTGTGGAGAATCAGTATGCCCCATCATCCATCATAGAGTGTCCATATTGTCCGTTTGCCCTTATAATACAACATTTGTAATCGCATTAAGTTATTCAAATGGAAAACTTGATCTTTGCCAAGATTTGACTCTTTTCATCATTGAAATATTTATAATACTTCTAGGTCAATTGTAGTAATACTCTGTAATCATAGAAACAACGACAGATCTTCCATGACAAAAGCACGCCGCTCACTTATGCGAGACGCCGTATCGACACGATCATTATCGTTGTCGTGCATATCTTCCCTAAGTTCCCCGCGCTCAAAAGCCTTGTCCTTGTCCTCGAGGCTGTCGTGCAAATACTCCTTGCCTTCTTTCTTTTCCTTCCGAACCCCCCTCCTAAGTGTTTCCTTTGTTTCAATAGCGTGGCAACCTCATTCGCTTTCTGGAGTCGGTAAATCCTCGCCTTTCCGTTGGCTAGATACTCAAAGAGGTCTATCAAAGCCTTGAGATCAAACTTTCTTGTAACCCTGAGATAGACATTTTCTTTCAGAGTACGAACTCCATTTATGACTAAATTCTGATAAGCCTTCGTGGAGTCAACTCTGGCGATGGTAAGTCATGTCCCTCTAATTGCAACTGAGAAAACCTCCTCGAGCACAAGTCATTCACTCGTACTAATGTAGAGAAAGGAGAACGAACACACTTCTTGATCTATTTCTGTTAAACCTTTTACATTTGCCTGAACAAATCCAAGCATTTTTCCGAATTGTTGAACTGCAAGTTCTCACCACGACCTCGCATTATCAGCTTTAGCCTGTGTAAGGAATACATGTTCTTATTCACCGTAGATATTTACACTTTGAAGAAATATCAAGAACTCACTTCCATGGTGAAAAGGAGATGCATAAATAGCGAGCGACGAATATACCTGGGTTTCCGATTCTCTTCGAGCTCTGACGAGATACATGTATATATATCCGTCGCCAATGCGTGATGTGGTCATCTTTCGGAAGAATAGATTGAATGAACACCTGGTTACTGTTATACGAGTCAATGTACGCCTGATGATTTATGAAGTTCCTTGGGCCTTCCTCTAAATTATTACTTAGGCTGGCTCTGTAAGTTTTGTTCAGGAAGGATCTTTACGAGCTTTATATGACTTGAGTTATTTGAGAATACAAGTGCTGATCCTCATCTGTAAGTATTTCAGTCCCTCTTTATACGAACGCAGGTCAGGAGGAGGTCAAGTTTGATTCGGATGTTAGCACAGGCTCCAGGGACCAGGGACTGGGGTGAGTCTCGATACAATGATTTTCCATGATCACTGGTGCTGCCACTGCTGGCCCGGTACCTTCAGAACTACGACTTAAAGTGCAAATCACTGGCAGATCGGAGCATATTTAATAATCAAGGAAAATGGGGAAATCGTAAGTAAGAACTTACGTAAAGAAGCGGGCCCTGAAGTTTCAAAGGCAGTCACGGTAGTCAAACAGCGTGACGTGACATAGAATGATTTGCAAATTCCAAACTCCACTGCTATTATTCTTAATTCATGGCCACTCCTCGATTGCACCGCAGAACACAGGGCGAGGAGGAGGATGCATCTGTTCTGAGGCTCGGTCCAGGTATGGGTATACGCTCATATCAAATGAACAACTCTTTAACAAAAGACGAACACAAAGAGTTCAACAACGCGGGTTGCCTGCTCATTTCGGAAGTGAAGTATCTGCTCGAGAACCGGGACAAGGACGCGCCAGATACCGCGTACGTATGCACCATCTCACTAGACGTCCCAGGTATCCGCTGTATCTCGATTTACCTAACTGTCTGGTCCTGGAATACAAATAGCGTTTACAACAAGACGCTCGAGTACGTGAAGCAGTTCGCGAAGTTCACGACCACGGACTCTGCTAGCGCCGTCCGAGAGTGAGTGAAATGAGCCCAGCTTGCTTCTGTAGATTGCTAAACAATATCCCTTGATTATGTAGGACTCTCCGCCGGGAACCTCAACTCACGCAGTTTGAGACCGCGCAGATCGCCAACCTCTGTCCGGCAGACGCTGAAGAGTCGAAGAGTATCATTCCGAGGTTCGTCNTTTTTTTTTTTTGACATTATATCTTGTGTTTTCTCCCATTTTTCTTTGTATTTGGAAAAAAGCTGATAATAGCTCAAATCCTTATACAGCCTTGTGAAGGTTGACGATGATCGTTTGCAAGCGTTGCTCGACGAAATTCAGACGATGCGCAAATTCCAGAGCTAATTCAATACACTCCAACTTTGTGAAGATGGGTAGGCAACGAGGATCAAGCCCAAGGTCATTAACTGATCTAGGTCAGGAACGTTATGTGTCAAACAAAGTTATCCTTGATGGGCACCGAAACGTGAGCGTAGATTGCACGTAATACAAAATGTAAAATGCGATGTATACTATCTAATTGCTACAAAACTGACGACTGCGATGTTTCGTTACTTTGACCGAGTCAACACTCATCCCTCCGCCTCTTCCAACTCTTTCTTGCTTATCTCTTTTTCATCCTCCTCACCGTCATTGCCATTATCATCTTCTTCTGCGAACACCTTATCGTGTGCATCCGCCACGAACTCCGTCGCATCGAAGCGCTTGCGCTCCTTGAATGCGTTTGCGTGGCGCATGCCTTTGCGCTGGACTGCTGCTTCTGGGATGGTGCCCTGTACATTGTAGTATAATAGGTCAGGTCCGGCGTACCTGTCAAAGACCTTGAGCCAGTGATCGAAACTGGATTTCAGTCCATCAGTTGATGGCCCAGGCAATNAAAAAAACAAAAATCGGAAGTAATGAACAAGTAAAATAGATAATAGAAATCTGTATACGTACACCTCGATTTTTTCTTCTGCCTCGCGCATTCTACGATATATATGCTCCTCCTTGAACTTATGAATCACTTCTGCATGCACGTCGAAATCGAGTGGGGCGCGGAAATCAGGATCGTCGGGCGCGAGTTTAGCCACCTCGTTTGCGCTCGTGACACGTTTGTTGTATGATTCGAAGATAGGGTGCTCGAGCAGAAGCCCGAGTGAAGGCATCTTCGGCACAGTTACCATGCGTTTCCCATAAAGCTGAATATTGTGAGAATGGAAGAGAAAGCATCACTTATATTTTCTTATCTTCTCGTTAAAAGGTAGAATTTACCTCATTGATGATACTGTACGGCGTGCCTGTCCGAACCGCTATGACCAGCACACACATCATTTTACGCTAGAAGGTCTTCTTCATGAATACCATCTATTAAATTTGTCTATTTGCGTGAACTTACGATCTAGGAAAGGGGTTCTTTAAGACAACTCGTTATAGATAAACTCGAAATCCGGATGCATACCTGATGCAACATGAAGCTCTGCCCATGTAGTAATACACTGATCCACTCAGTCTCGCCATATACAACGGGGTTGGCAACCTAACCAATGTAGGAACTCAAGCTTAATAGAGCTATACAAAGTTATCAACAACAAAAAAGTTTCACCTCTATTTTTTTCATATGTCGCATACAGCTGCGGTCCGTCTGTTCGCGCCCAACAGTGTAGTTATGGAAATTATGCGTGCCCTCAAACCGTTTTGCTGCAGCACGCAGCGTCTCGACCTGCTCTGCTCCGACACGCCATCGCTTTTTGAGCAGCATATCTTGTTCTCTGCTCCCGTCTAGGCCTGCATCGGCCCAGAACTGATGAAGGGGTTCGTCGACAACAGAATCTTGGGTGGGAGTAGAAGAATTGGAGGCTGACTGTTTCTTGAAGGTGCGGTAGAGCCCGCTATTCGGTTTTGGCGGGATGAGGAGGTAGGAAGGGAAGAAATAAGTATATTTCCGGCTGTCACACGACCTATATTTAAGAATTTGGCATATCATTTTCGTTATTGTATGGATTAAGGAAAGTGGTGTGCGTACATTCGAGCATTGAAGGAGTTTTGTACTCTTTGCTTTTGAATGCCCGAATTTTATTTTAATTAGCACGAAACAGATAAGTGAACACTCGTAGACACATACGATGCTCCAAAGGCGGATCTCGGGGGGCAGCTCTTCATTGACACGCGTGACGAGGTTTGGCACGCCCGGCACCGCGGTGATTACTTTGAGAGAGACAACATTCCCAGCGGCATGAACGCCCGCGTCCGTACGTGCGGCGCGCGCCAGGTTGACCTTTGGATGTCAGAGTCTGATTAACTAGGAGAGAAGAGAAGGTATGTACTTTCACAGGGTCATCTGCGTTGTCCTGTGAGACTGCGCCAGCCGCTATGAGCGCCTTGAATAAGACACCCTCAATTGTACGTACGTCTGGCTGTCTGAAATCAGATTAATCCCAAAAGATGAGATCCATTCTGAAGTAAAGAAGACGTGCATACATCTGCATGCCGTTGTACCCTGAACCGCAGAAGCCAATGAGCAGCGCGCACTGGCGCTTTGGTAGACGCGGAGCCTTCTCTCCTGCCTTCCCATCCGCCACGTCTTCCGCACCCTCTGGTTTGTCGGAACGCGTCCCTCGGCGTCGTGCAGCCCATTTTTTCGGTTCCTTTTTGGATTTCTCCTTTTTAATGCCTTTGCGCGTGTCTCCGTTGCACACAAGCTTTTCCGACACGTCTGTAGATGCAGCTGACGGCTGCACTGGTGTTGTGGACGCTGGCTCGGACGAGATTGTTACCCGATTATTTCTGTCGTCAGTGTCAGACTGTGCGTTTAATTTTGCGCGCTTCGAATTGGGGTCTTGAATGCTTTGCATGTCACTGTCCGCCTCACGTTTGGTGGCTACCTGTGCACCATCAGCGACTGAAACGGACATTCTGGTGAGTAGAAAACGAAAGCACTGTTTATAATAATGCATGCAGCGAAAGTACTGTCACTACTACTATGTAACGTCACAGCATGCGATGTTTACGGATTTATACCCGAAATGGGTACGCGCTGCTTTTTCTCAAACAAAAAAAAAGGTAAAATGAGGGACAAAAATACAGAGAACCAGAAAGTCATGAGAACGCACGCACATCAGGTTCTGGGGATAGATTGGAACGAAGCATGGGTATTTTAACAGAGAAAGTTTGACGGGATATGCATGGAAACTCGTTCACACGCGTCTCTAGGCATGGAAAAAATTCAATTTCAAAAGGGTTCAGACACCGTCGCGCTATCGCCCATGTACAACGAGCAGCACTGCTAGCTCAAATACGGCTGACTTTGACGACGACGAAACGACAGTGACGACCCGCGACAGCAGCTTGAGTGCGCTGATCTCGTCTGGATGAAGTCGCTCGCTATCCCTTACTCGACCAAGAACAGACGCAACATCGATCAATCAATAGCTCCAGCGAGCCCCGCTTTTCACTCGTCCTCCCAACACCCTCACACCAACCATCAGCACGTTCAACAGACTCCTGCTTCGCTATCTGCGCGTGCGACTAGCTTCTTCAAGCATCCACTGCGTATTCGCTCAGCGTCGTCGCTGCACTCTTCTTACTCTGCTGGCTCTGCCTCCCAACACCACGACGAACCATCATCAACCACACGCCACGACGCTTCCTCCCCCTCCATCCATCCGTACGCTGCCATGGTCGCTGCGCCAGTCCCTGTAGTCTCTAGTCGCGACGCTGACGAAGNAAAAAGAATGTCCCGTCTGCCTCGAGCCGCTCAGCTTCAGCTTCAGGTTACCCGGCGAAAAGCCTCACATAGTCCCTGACTGTGGTCACGCCCTTCACGAAGTGAGCTACAACCGCTGTTTGACTACTGGCTACTGACTATGCCCTTAAGGCTTGCTTCACTGCTGTCTATGGCCCTCCGCCCAGCCAGAGTAGAACAGGTCAATTCCCACGAAAATCGAACTTGGGTGTCTGTGGTGTCTGCAGAAGGCCGATGAAGGTGTCTGATGGTGATAGCAAGAGTAACAGTGGGTTTGAACAGTCAGAATAACTCAGAAATGTTTTACATTAATTTTCTCAGAACTTGCTGCTCTCACCGGTATGGGCGAGCGTAATGCGGCCTCGCTCTACCCAGGGCGTGAAGCATCTGGTAGTGTACGCCGTGTGCAGACGCCTCATGCGCAGCCACAGAAGGTGTTCGACCCTACAGAAGATGATCCAGTGGAGCATACTGGATCCATTAAGTCATCTAACTCGGATGCGTCGGCATACATTGTTGCGCCTAGCATCCAGGTGCGGCCGGAGTTCTCAACGCTCACACGCACGCACGAGCCTAGCCAGCCGCTAACGTGTATAGTTGTGATCGAACTGCCAAGTCGACGGATATCATCACACGTGCCGGGACCAGTTGTTAATGATGTATATCGAAGTCCATCTGCGCAGGGAACGCTTTCGCGCCATGAAACCACTGACTCAGGTCGGTACGACTATAATGATGGTGTGTCGGACAGGAGGCAGGCTTCCCAAGTACACGCTCCACGATCTCCCTCGCCTGACCATCATCATAACTATTCGCGGTCGTCCGGCACGGAAACGGAGATTGACGCTCCGTATAGCATCAGGACGGCGTTGATTAGTCCGAGCAACGATTCCCCGTTCAAGAACATTACAGAGGATCTCCGGGCACGTATCATTGATTGGAAAGGTCACCCCTTGTCCGGTCTTGGACCGCTTCAGATGTTTGATCTCTTATGTGTTCGCCGAGATTCACTTGTCAGAGAATTCTTTGTGTATCTCTTCAAAGAGGCCCTCATTTGCGTTGAAGAAGAGAAGAAGCGCACTCTCGGACGATTCTTAGGTGGTAACGGTAACGGTTATGATGCATCGGGCAGTGGCATCGGTGGTGCCCCAGGCAAGGGCGTATTGAAGCTGAAAGGTCGCATTTATATTCGGCATATTAAGCAAGTCACTGACACGAGTGTCGCTGGAGAGCTATCTCTCACGATCGACATGGAGGACGAGCGGCTCGAGTCATTCATCCTCATCTTCAAAGATCGCTCTAGCCTAGAGGCTTGGAAGGCAAACATCGCGGGCTTTGTCGCTATGCATCAGCAAGCTGCGCAGACGGGGCAGAGGTCAGGGTCTATACCGGACGTCAACGAGTTCGGAAACAGCGCTGGGAATAGTAGGGCAATGCGTATGCTCTCTGGGAGCACGGCAACAACGTCGAGCTCTTTGGATAGGGACAGTCTGTTGAATGGCAATGGCTCGATCCGGTCTTCTTCAACGTCACATGGATCAGTAATGGGGCCATCNGGGGGGACGGATGGCGATGCACCAGCAGAACAAGCTCTCCCCGTTAGGCGAAGACGAGGAATTTTACTCCTCCACTTCACCCTACGATACCTCGCCCACTGGATTTGTTACTCCCCATTTGTCATCTGGACCCTCTAACTCGTTGACGCCCATTACCCACCCTGCTTTGGATCTTATCCTCGTCATTTCTCTTCCTCCTCCGAGCGCAACGCCGTCGACTGCAGCGCTCAAGAATCGCGTCATCAAGAATACCCTCGATTTCGTGCTCGGGTCACTCGGACCGAAGGACCGGCTGAGTTTCGTTACATTCGAGGTTGGACCTGGTGGGCGTGTGCGCAAGACGCCGTTCCTGAATATCGGGCGCGGGCAGAGTCGTTCACGGCTTCTTGCGTTCGTGAACGAAATTGGCAGTGGACACGACGGCGCAGGTGATGAATTCCTTGTGCGCGGTGCGAAGGAAGAGAAGACGGACGTGGTGACTGCGGTGAATCATGGACTTGATGTTGTGCTCCAGCGAAAGGCACGCAATCCAGTGGCAGGGTTATTGCTTATTAGCGACGCTGCAGACAGTACGCGTCGCGCACAGATGGACCTTGTCCTAGCGCGTGCAGAAGCAGCAAATGTGCCCATCCATTCGTTTGGTTACGGGCGCTCGCACGACCCGGCATCTCTCTGGTTAATGTCGAACCATACGGGTGGAACGTATACATTCGTCAAAGATTGGTAAGCATTAGCAGAGGCTACTGTTTTGATTTTTACTAAATATGCTCTAGGTATGACTTGCGTGATTGCATTGCTGGTTGCATTGGTGGCTTGATGTCGATCGGGATTCTCAACATGAAGCTCCATCTTAAGATAGTTGATGGTTATCGTTTCCGTATTCGAAAAGTATCTGGAGGTCCCAGTGCCATTGTCGCGTCCAATGGACGTGATGTCGACATTGAGGTCGGCGAGGTACGGTATGGCGAGAAAAAGGAGATGCTCGTTGAGCTCGAGCTAGACAATGGCGATGTACATGGTCGAAACAATGGGCGCGGGGAGCAAGGCCGCTCTCTTAACGCAACAGACCAGTTCGTCCAACGCATGGGTCTTGACTCACTATCATTGGAAGACTCTGACGATTTCGTCGATGGGATGATGGACCGCATGATCGACGAGGTACCCGTCTTTGAGGTGGATGGCTCGTTCTTCGATCCTGCGGCAACGAAGCATGTTTCGCGACTCGCACACCCAGTACTACTTACGATCACCCTGCTGCCTGCATCGGGTTCGCGACCGCGCACCCCCGCACAGGGTTCGGACCCTGTGATTTTACGCCGCCGCATGGAGTTGCTCGCATCTGACATGATTACACGTGCGCTTGTGCTTGTTTCGCGCAAGAACTACCCTCAGGCAGCGAAGATCGTCGCTGAGACGCGTCGCATCCTGCACACGGTGCTGCAGAGTGTCTCGCAGGCTCTACCACCGCCTGGCCAGGGAGCAAACGCGCTGCGTAACCGCAAGGAGCTTCTTACGCTTGCAGCTGTGCGCGCGCTCCAGGCTGTCCTCACAGATCTCCAGGTTCTCGCAGAGGCGCTAGATGACAATGTAGACGTTTTTGCACATGACCAGCGTAACTTCGGCGCTCAGCAGGTTTGTTCTTTCTATGTTCTGCTGCAGATTATCTCAAGTTGACATGCTGTTTATTTAGGCTATGATCTTGCGTGACCAGAAGAGCTGGAGCGGTAGAACGCCAACCGAGAAGCTGTTTTGGACCTCTGACAACTCTATTGAGATGGTATCTCGGAGCACTGACTGGGTCGCACGCGATTGATCGATTGGTTGTGTATGCATTTCCTGCCTCTTAACTCTCTTCCTTTTCTTTTCTTTTGCTATCCCCTCTCCGTGCCATTCCCCATTAAGGAATCCGAGAGGAAATTGTCACCTGGAACCTGCTTCTTCTCTGTAAATAATTAAAGTCCACATTGCTTTCTTTTTTATCATTACTGTCTTCCGGCTATACCTGTCTTGTAATTTAGCTAGTTACTCTTTTCTTATATTTTTCTTATTCTTTTACATGCCGCCTATTTTCCATTCACTTCTTTGCTGCTCTCTCTTTACACAACGCTCCCTCTTTTTGTCCTGTTCTTTCTCCCTCTTCCTTCCTCTCGGAGGACTTAGTATACTGTGATTTCGAACTCGTGTCCTGTTCTCCTCCACCTCTTTTCATATTTCTCCTGCGCTTTGGTTCTTGTCTTCTTAATCTGAAATTATTGGCCAGGGATTTGTACAGTAACACTTTCGATGCTCCGTATCTTAGACAGTAGCTATCCAGTAAGCCTGCTTGCAGACAACGTGGGTGTTTAATAATTTCATTCCTTATATCTGGAATACGTAGAAGGAGAAAGCCAAAAATAAAAAGGGAAACAAACCTAGTATGATCGGAGCTCGTATTAATCGCGCTGCCGCGAGTAAATCTGACTTCTCCAGTCACCCTTTTCAAGCTGTTCAAGCTTCCTCTCACGATAAAAAAGACACCAACGCATTCTGCGTGAGTGAGGTATTACTATTACTGTTTCATAGCTTTGACTATCAAGCCATCAGATCATTTAACGTGTGCGCTGAATTTAATTTTGTAGCAATTATAAAATGATGAGTGCGGCTTCAAGAGCTCGAAGTTTATCTCAGTTTGGAGTCAGAGACTCGGGACCTCTCATGCAACTCTCTTCGAGGCTAGGATCTGTAGCTCGGACTATGTACAACCTGGAGCTTATAGTTCCCGAAGATTTTATAGTACTTGTAGGTGCAATGAATGTCCCACAAAGCCTCCAAACCAACCGCCAGACACTAGACATCTCGTCATAGTTTTTATGCAAAATAAAATAAGATTGAACGCTACTGTCTTGATTCAATGCTGTCAGTCTTGATTTGATACACTCTGTGAGTTAGTCTGATTACTACCGTGCCTTCTTCTTTTATCCCCGACGTTACTCCTCCATCCAATTGCTTACCTAGATCGCGTGCCATCTGGCTTGGTGATGAAAGCTGCTTCTCAATTCCCCAGACATCAGAGTGGGACAACGGTTTCTTTTCTGTAGTCGTCTGTATACGGGTTTCTATCCCATGAAGCACAGGCGTCCGTCTTTGGATTTGAATGCAACGAGCATCAGAGCATGAGACCCCAATNAAAAACTTCTCATTTTTTCTCGTACCGAAATAGGTCAGAAATGGTCACGAATTTCCATAAAAGGATATAAAGTGAATCGGCACGCCATCGAATTCAGCCCAAGAGCCCTTGACTGCTCTCCATTGTGGAGGACGACGGCGAAGGCGACGACAACCGCCCTCTCGCTCTCTACTATCGTCAGTTAGTGCATCCCTGGGCAAAGCTGACGCTGCCTTTGGCCGGCAGCGTACATAAATTACAGGTGTCGAGATGCAGCCCTCACAAATGGCGATCGAGCGGGAATTCGAGGCACTGCGCGACATCAGGCGGCGGTCGTCCTCGCAGGGCAGCACTGGGGGGGCTCACTATCGACCCAGATCTGCCTGCACAGCTGTCGTCGACGGTGCCGCCGCTCTCACCGAAAGCGTGGGTCGCGGGCGACGACGCAGCGTCATCTGCACATAGCCACGAGGACGACTCCGGCAGTAGCGAGGGCGGCGCAAGCTCAGAAGACCCGTTCCACCTATTCTGGGTTCCTGCGCACCTCCACCCTGAGCTTGCGCCCAGTGAATTCCGCTCATTTTTGAAGGATCATGCCCGTACATCTGGAGAGGGTGCGCCGGCAGCGACGCTTGAGCGCGCGAGCTCTTCGTCAAGCTTGGGTCGCAAACGGTCGATGCTTAGCAGGCAGTACAAGCCTCGGGCAAACGATGGTGTGGAGGAGGAACACGTCGTGCCGCTCCGGAGGAAGAGTATATACGGGCAGGAGGGTCCACAGCTCACTATCGGCGACCTACAGAAGCTGGAAGCGCTCGCAGATGAGGCGTCGAAAAGCGATGATCCAACAAAATTGAGGAGAATGCTTCGTAGAAGTATGAGTCTCAACGTTGCACCCTCCTGTGAGCTTCTTCTTGGTAACGCTGCTCGTTAAGAAAGAACGCTGATTATGAAGCCTATGCGTGTTGTATGTGTTATCAGTCCTTGACCAGATAGATGATGTCCCCGATGCAACAGACGAAGCCGATGCTCCCATCATCGTGCCCCCACTTGGTCATATTCTGCAGCGTACTGCTCGGACAAAGATTCGTAAGCCAAATCTTTCGGGAGATGGTGGTGGGCATCGATTCGCTGCCTCTCGTCGAAAGTCCACGGGTCGCTCAGCATCCATCGACAATGTGACGAGTACAACTGATAGTTCGTCCAGCGGGCATGGTGAGATAGAACCTTTCGTTATCCCACCACTACCGCCTATCAAATTGACGGACGAGCCGGAAGTATCCTACGAAGACAGGCGAATGACTTATACAGAAGAATATTCTATCTTCGATGCATATGCGGACGGCCCAGACGATGAAAAGCCTCCATCTCCCAAGGGTACCTCTCCTGCATGTGTCTTTGTCGAAAGTCCGCCGCCAGTACCTCCAGTGCCACCATCACTTTCTGTTCCTCTTATTTCTGATGCTACTCCCTCACCTCAATCACTTATCCAACAGCCACAGGCGGCGCCTATTCTTTACCAACCCAAACCTCAACACCATCTTACTCCTGCAATCCAGCAACATCAACAAGCTCTTCAACAGCCTTCACGCACTCCTTCGCCTGATGCAAGTCTTGCACCTTCGTCCCTCGAAATTCAGCGCCCCGACTCGCGATCATCTATGACCTCAGATACGCATTCACTACAAAGCGTATCTGACAAACGAAAGGAAAAAGATAAGAAAAGCATATGGCGCAAGGTGGGAGGAGGGTCTGAGAAGAGTGCGAAAAAGAATGGGAAGGATGCTCACAAAGAGCGTGAAAAGGAGAAAGAGAAAGAGAAAGAAAGCGGGTTCTTTGGGTCCTTCTTCGGTGGAGGGAAGAAGAAACAAGAGGAGCAACATCCAAGTAATATTGGGGGCGGGGCTGGTCCTGCGACCGCTGCTGCGCTTCTCGGAGTTTCAAAGTCCTCCAAGGCGTACTCTCCATCCATCTCGCCTCAGCTTGGCAATCCGTACGCACGGTATCCCATACATGTTGAACGTGCTGTGTATCGCTTAAGTCACATTAAGCTCGCGAATCCCAGACGGCCACTCTACGAGCAAGTTTTGATCAGTAATCTCATGTTCTGGTACCTTGGCGTTATCAACAAGTCACAGCAGGGTCCAGGTCAGAATCAAAGCCAGAGCCAGAACCAGCAGGCTCAAGGGCAGGCGAGTGGACCTCGCACTACAGAAGGTCGGCCACAGGATAGTTCGCAGACGCCGCCGGCGACGGGTTCCGAGAAGGAGCACCTGGAAAGGGAGCAGCGGGAACGGGAGAGAGAAAGGGAAGAACGAGAGAATGCGGAGAGGGAACGAGTTGAAAGGGAGCAGCGGCGTGAACCCCGGCGGGGCAGTCTGACAAAGTCTGCGTCTTCTACAGCGTCTGCGGGTCGACACGCTGAGATGCCTGTTAAGGGCCCTCAGTACCATCTGCAGAGTCAAGTCATTGAGCATGAATGCGGTCCCGGGCCAAGTCCTGTGCTGCTGACGCGGACTTCCTCTGCTCCTCCAGTAAGTGCTGTGCCTCAGAGCTATAATGCAGGTCATAGCAATCGTCCACACTCGCCGCAACCGGCGAAGCAGCAGCAGCAGCCTCCTTATCCACAGCCAAATGGAAATCAGAACTACTACTATGGTCGGTCGGGAAGTATGGATTCTGCAGGCGCATCATCTCCATCCTCTGCATCTCACTTACCGCCTGGTGCGATGCATCCGCACCAGACGACCGAGCAACTGTGGCTGGCGTCACAACCATCCTCGAACACTGCTACACGGCTTCCATTGACTTCGACGTCACCTAATCACGGTCTCAACTATCCTTCCGACAAACAGCTTCCGCGTTCGTCTCTAACGCCTCCGCCTGCCCATCACTATTCAAACGATGAATGGGGACGTGGAGTAGAAGGAGGAAAGGTGCCCACGCGTTCGCAATCCGCCAGTGCTGTTGCTCCTGTGCCTGTTCCCACTCATCACGGACAGCACAATGGTGTTCTCAAGAAGAAAGTTGCAAGCGCTCATGCTGTTTCTCCTGATCGCCATCAGCGGGTAAGCGAGGCCAGCGAAGAGGAGGATGTTCCGCTCGCCGTTTGGCAGCAGCGTCGCAGATGACCGCCTCTTCTACCCATGACTTCTCCATCTGTTTCGACTTGNTTTTTTTTTCTCTCTTCATCTTTCATTCACTTTCCACGGCTTTCATCTCATAGATCTAAGGACACAGGAGTAAAATATTCGAATTTCCCTTCCGTCGGCTANTTTTTTTTTTTTTTGCNAAAACGCCTGGATTCCTTGTGTGAACTGTGAACACCAAATGTGCATGTTTTCGTTTCTTTAAAATAATGCTTTCTCCCGTTTGTCGGTACTTTGACATTTGTAGCTTGGACGCGCTTGTCAGTGTGGTATGTGCGTGTGCGTGTGTGTGTGCGTGTCTAGTTTGCATTTTTTTTAGATGTCGAGATCGGACTTCGGTTTTTTAGTTAGGCATTAATACCTTCGACCTTCGACGTGCTTGTACTTTCATTGCTGTATGAAGAAAACCGGGACCCCCCCCCCCTCAAAGAGGCAAAGAGGCCAATTGGAGTTTTTGGAAGTATATACATCGCAGCTGCTGCTGCTGCTGCTTTCAACGAGACAGTGACCCAATCAAATGTTGCAATTTTTATAGTTTCGACTTAAACAGATGCCTCTAATGTATTCCATTCCTTCTCCACTCTCTCCCAAAGTTCCAGAACCCCACTTGGTGGCCTTTCATACTCTCCAAGCCTTTTTTTAAGTGATCCCAAAGGTGTTCAATCAGATTAAGGTCTGGTGACTGTGCTGGCTATTGTAGAACCCTGAATTTATGGTCTTCAAGCCAGGTAGTGGCCTTTTTGCAGGTGTGTTTGGGGTCATTATCCTGCTGGAAGATGATGTCAGCACTGTTTAACCCATAATGCTCTAGGCTTCCCTGCAGTTCATCCTGGAGAATCTGTGTATAGAGGTCCCCATCCATCCTGCCATCAATCTTGCAGGCAATCCCAGTGTTAAGCCAAAGGCTATAACAGTGACGAGGTGACGAGTAAGAACAAAGTGGCGAGTAAGCAGAGAGCCTGTTAAGCCAAAGGCTGTAATGGTGACGAGGTAACAAGTAAGAGCAGAGGGATGAGTAAGCAGAGAGCTGAGTTAGGGCCTGAGAGGATTAACTGGTACTGATGAGGCTCAATGAGCACACTGGTGGACTAGGTGACAAGGTGTTTGGCTATGAGAACGAAGAGCTCAAGCTTAGGGCTTAGGGCTCTGAGTACATGCCTTATATACTACTAGTACATAGGGGTGGAAAGTGATGGAAAGTGATGGAAAGGATGACTGAGCGAAGGATGAGCATCAGTCAGCATAGAAGGGTATGGAACTTGGTGGAACAAGTGATCAGGTGATACAGGGGCTACTGTTGAAGTAAGCGGAGTGATGAGATGAGATGGATAGATAAGCGGAGTGATGTGATGAGATGGATAGATAAGGAAATTGTAACACTATGTACATAAGTACATATTCTGTATTGTGTAGTTGCTTGATTACTTGATGATGAAACACATATAGTGTAGAATGTGCATATATGCAGGATTAATAGTTTTAGAATTTCCATTTGAAACTATGGAAACTATATTAGACTGTATAGTCTACCTTATATAGTATGTATAGTACTGTAATAGTACTGTATAGTTCTGGCATGCAACTATATAGTCTCACTAAAAGGGGACTAACAAGGGCAACTATGGAACTATGCAAACTATCTAGTGCTATATAGACATTGAAATTTTTCCTGATGTGACAGATCTAAATCAAACTTGAAGGAGTTTGCCATGTACTATCTATTGCATGTACTATTTAGTCTCTCCTTGATTACTTCTGTTGTCAAGGACCTATTCTAGTAGTGCTACACTTATGGCATTTACCCTTTAGATAAATGTGAAATATAAACTAAATTGACTTGTGGAATTTTTTTACGAGTGACTTTTGCAAAATGTGATCGTGACCATAAGTCATGTCACTTGTGGAAAATATATGATTCTTTTTGAGACACTATTACTGCCCTCCTTTATCTAGAAGTGCTAAACAATCGATCTGAGTCAAATCTAAGATACCATCGGCACCGCTGACATATTTTAGGTGCAATAATAAAGTTCAGTATCAATAATTTGTCTATCATATAAAAGCAAAAGTACCACTAATGTCTGGGTCGCGGTAGCTATTTATCAAAACTGTATTCCCCTTTACTGAGGCCTCTCATCGTCGGTCACATGAAGTACATGTTCGTCTGCTGGTTGTTATGCAACCCCTTGAAACCATCCCGCCACTTTTTNCATGTCGAACGTGCCGCCGTCCGACGAAAGGTCGTCCTCGTAGTTGAGGGTCGGGTCAAAGTGGAAGTCGGCGCGCGCACATGCAATCTAGAAGGAAGTGGTATATGGTTATTATAGATCTACAGATTAATGTCAGCCTTACATCTGCATCTATAAAATCATCAGGACTTTGTGTTTGACCGTATCGTAAGGCACATTACTTACAGTAGCATGGCGCGGGAATTGAGACAGAGCGAGTCGCTCGTGCATAGGTATGGCATAACGCAAAAGAAAACCATTGCAATCTTGTAAAGCCCGACGTTTATTCAGCGCGGTCAATTTTAAAAGAGGTAGATAGGACTTGCGTGTCGGAGGAAAAATTGTTCTCATCTTTTACAACGATGTAATGACTTGGTCTCGACGCTTGGAATACGAAAGGAAGGGTAAATGCAATAAGTACATACATCGCAGAAATAAGATGTAAAAGGCTCTTACTCCCCAGCAGACCGGCGTGTGACTGCAGATAAAAGTCGAATATGCCAGGCGTAGTAATTTCCCTGTCGACGACTAGGCCAGCGGGGGCATTACCACTTCTGTCCGCCCCGTCGTTGCCCTTTGGGAAAAAGCGGATATGATGACGTTTGCCAACGATTATGAACGTCAGCCTCGGTCTAATTCCAACTATTTTCCGCATGTCATCGAGTGCCTCTACATCCATAATTAGAGCAGTCGTGCGATGAAATGCTGCAAACCCACCGGAGAGCTGCGTGATTTCTTTTTCGACAACCTGCTGGATTTCCCCTTCTGAAACTCCATCTCTGTAAAGGATGATTTGCTCTGGCCAGAGCGGCACGACTCCGGGTTTATTGTTTTTCGCAATAAATGTTCTGAATTTGTTGAACATTTTAAGCCCATACTGTTAAAATGAAAAAATTTAAGTGTCTCTATCAAAGTCTAGACATGTTTTATACTTACAACTAGTTTATCCCCAATGTTTTGGATTATTTCGAGCCTAGGTTCCTGTACGGATGAGTACGCGACATATTTTCCAGCCCCCTCATCTACCGATGAGACGAGAGCAGCAACAGAAGGACGCATTACCCCGGGGCCAGGATGAGTGACATCGGCACCTGAATATGGCTAATGAACCACTGAAGGAACATGCTTGTTTGGGATCATACCGACAACCATGGATTTACCCTGAGCGAACCAATCAAAGGAAGGACCCGTTGGAACCGTGTTGACACCGCCAAGTTTAGCATTGATTCTACAATTCAGGTCAGGTTAGATGATACTACGGGTCGCGAGCATAATGTATACTTTAAGATGAGATTATTGCAGTATTGGTTATTTGCAGACAACATCTTATCTGCGCGCTGAGGACAATAGTATTGACATGATCCTCTTCATTCGAATGGGAAATTCACGTACTACACATTGTGTTACCAAGCCATAAATGACATCTCCAAATTGCTTCACGTCCTTTCGAATTTGCGCTGCATTTTGAGGCAAAATGACAATAACCAATGTCGGTGCCTTCTTTTCAGTGTTTTTGATTATTTCGCAGGTCATAGCAAGTTCCTAGATTTAATGATGAGAACATTGTGACTTAGATAGGACAGTTCTGCGTCAGACTGAGCATACTTTATAGACTTGATGGGGATTTGCGTGAATAATGCGAGGTTGATTGTTTCCAATGTCTTATTAAAGTATTCGAAGTATCATCATCGGATACGAAAATGATAAGACAAAAGCTACGTACGTATGCCTGGAGCACAGTCAGTAATGATAACAAAAGATGTGTTTTTCGAACTCACCTAGTTCCCTCATCACGTTCATCAAAGCTACCATAAAACCCTGTATACTAGCGTCTACGATGGCGTCAAAGCATATCACTGCCCATGTAAGAATAGGTATTGGCTCTTTGAGCTGTCGACCGAGCATATTCCACGATCCCTGCCCAGCCTTCAACTAAAAGCGAGTCAATGATCGCCATATTCAACAGAAATAAATCAATGACTATGCACCTTTAGAGGATTATTTCTTCCGTACGACATGGAAGGAGGATCTAAAACACGACCCTGAATGGACATAATTTCAGCAGAGATTTGCATGCCAGCTTGTTTGCTAAAAGGCGAGTCTCCGATTTGAAGTTCCTAAAGAGTTAACCTGGTTAGAGTTTTAGCTGAGGAATTGATCTTATGCATACCCGCATTCCTTCTTGAATTATATTTAATCTCTCATTAGGCCGCTTTTTTGAAAACGTCAACATCCTTGCCATCATATCAGACGAGGTCTTCTTTTTAAAAATCTGACCCTCTTTGATCTTGCAGAGTTCAAAGGGGATGATCTCCTCTCTGGTAGTAAGGACGCCGGGCATCTTTGGAAACCTAATCTGTATACTATGATGTTCGATAAAATACTCCTGAAGTTTCATAAGCAAGTGTTCCGCCAGAAGGTTTGGTAGAGATCACCTTGACAGTTATAAGACGGCCGTCTTTGAGAGTGAATTCGAAGTCTCCAGCATAGGGCACGAGAGAAGAGATCGTACGCAAGCGACCTGAGGGAAGCTGAAAAATTTGAACCTTCTTGAGAACGGCCCTTATACGAGCCCAGTGCGAATGTCCTTCATGAAGGTCGGTGAGCATTTTCGGATCGCGAATATTGCAGAATGCCATGACAAAATCTATTAGGGACCCGCGCCGGTACCTATATATAGAACAAAATTCTAGCAAGGTTTCTCCTGAGAAGCAACGTCTAGTCATACATTACCCCAGTGGCCATGTCCACGTTAACAATTAATTTCCCGGGAGATGGTCTGATACTCCTGCGAATTCACATATAATTGGGGGATGAACTAAAATGATGAACAAGCCATACGGACTGGAAGAATCCGCGCCAAATTTCGAATGCCCCGAAGTTATCGTGTCCGTTATCGATATAAAACTTCTGCTTTGTATGAACTGGAAACTTCCTTCAAAGGATCAAACAGATTAGAATTTAATAATGGAGATTAAATGCTTGATATCTCACAGAGCAGCAGCCTGTTGGATGAAGACGTTTAGGGCTTGAAGAGGAGTTGTCGACATAGGCATACTAGCCCCCAGACCACTTAGAACTTGCTCCAAGTCCCTAGAATACTTTAAATGCCTTTTTTTNGATGTCGGTACATTCGGGCGTACCTTGGTCTAATCTCTCCAACCTTTTTAAGGGTTACGCTGAAGACGCCTCTCGGGTTGGGACCATTGGGAGGTTTGTTACTCATATTGACGGTGAACTAAACGATTCGAATGAGCTCTGGTGCGTGAAAAAACTGTGAAACCCACAGTCATGACGCCTTCACTGAAAAGTTCGCTCTTTAGAACAAAAAGATTTTTGGAACCATCGTACGCTGCCGCGCCACGGAAGACATTCGGTGCGAGGTTCTGCATCCGCAGTACAATCTCATGCGAACGTCTCGTTTTCTCGGAGGGAACGATTTCTGAAAAGTTTACATTACTTGACTGCCCAGAAGGCAACGTATATGCGACACAGACCAACTAAGTAAACGTCACTCAGACCATTGCGACAGTTCAAATCGAAAAGTGCGACTTGCCATCGTAATGGAAGACGATGTCCTTAGGATAATCTTTAAACTCGAAGGCATTTGCATGTACAATAAGGGGCGCTCCTAGCTTGCCCGGTTCAGGACGGCGTGCCATTTGGAACTCCATGTACGCGATGGCGGAAAAGCAGAGGGGTCTTTACGCGTCGAAAGAGAATCTGGTGAAAGCGGTAGAAGGGAAAGCATTGATTCGAGATTAAGAGCTGATATAGGTTGCGGGCTATTTTTTTTTTKGTTCGAAGCACAACTTTGAAGCGTTCGTTCCCCGGACGCGGACGCGCGCTAGAGCCATGAAACAAGTGACATGTCACAGCGCGTGTCCACATCATCGCCCGCCGACCACCGTCTGCCCCGTACAACACCGCCAATTCAACTAGCCGCCAATTCCCATCATCCAACCATGCACGCCAGCGAATATGACTATCTCTTCAAGCTTCTTCTTATCGGCGACTCGGGCGTTGGCAAGGTGTGCTCGTCTATCCGCAGTCGCTGCGCGTTTGCAACTGGCCACTTACCCATATTTCTCTTGCAAGTCTTGTCTTCTGCTGCGTTTCGCTGACGATACGTACACCGAGAGCTATATCAGCACTATTGGCGTTGACTTCAAGATCCGGACAATTGAGCTCGATGGGAAGACAGTAAAGCTCCAGATTGTGAGTCTTCTTCCCTTTCAATCTTTCTCCCAAGAACTCGACGGCTATCTTTCCTCGCGTGCTTTGGTGCTAACAGACTGAGCTATCGCGCGTCCTTAATTCCGTTTCTCTGTACATGTTTCCTTTTGTTCAAATATCTCCGCTGTGAACATATGCTGACGCACACCGTATCAAAAGTGGGACACAGCCGGCAAGTTGTTTTCTGTACCGTATCACTTCTGATAAATCCAACCTTTTATTTTCAGGCCAAGAGCGATTCCGTACTATCACTTCATCTTACTACCGCGGCGCACACGGAATTATAGTCGTATACGACGTGACTGACAATGGTGCAGTTGTCTCTGACTCTTGTTCATCTGTCCTTTCTTTCTGACCTAAAGTTGTGGCAGATACCTACCAGAATGTAAAGCAATGGCTACAGGAGATTGACAGATATGCTTCAGAAGGTGTAAACAAACTGCTTGTTGGTAACAAGTCTGATCTCGCAAGCAAGAAAGTCGTAGAATACAGTGTTGCGAACGTAAGCTGCAAGTCCTCATAAGTATCTTCATACTTGCTAAGTTGCTGCTTAGGAATTCGCCGGTACCCTTGGAATTCCATTCCTCGAGACTTCAGCGAAGACTTCAGTGAACGTTGAACAGGCTTTCCTGACAATGGCGAGAGAGATTAAGCAGCGGTGCGGTCTTATTTTGCAAGGGTTTCCTACATTACTGACATATTGAACTAGCATGGGATCGACTTCCACGGCTCCTGCTGGAAAGTCATCCTCAACGATCACGCCAGGAAAGTCTCTGCAACAACAGACTGGCGGTGGGTGCTGCTCTTAATTGAGTTCGACCACTGCTACCGCTACGCTTACTTTGATGGCCTTGATTGAGACGTGTTGGTTTTGACGCCTTCGGGATGGACACCCTTTTTCCTACTACGTGTCATTTTGCGCATGTCTTCCTTTCCCTTTCGAAGCCGTCCTGTTCAGACATCCTCTGCATGCGGAGGCGTACATTCTGTTATCGTTACACTCATATCTCGTTTCATGCAGTACCTTTATTATGGATTGACTCTCATCTAATTGGTTTCTGGTTTCAAGTCCAGTCTTGGTCTGCCATGAAAACTTTGTATGTGCAGTCTACCAGTGCAGTCTATCAGATCTACCTTTCGGTACAATTTGAGACTAAGTACTAAGTGTGACCTTATTGTCAGCCGCACCGCACTAGATATCGACAATGTCAGCCTCCTATAGTAATGTCTCTCTGACTATCTGTCCCGCTCGCTGTGCTTAAGAAAGGGCATTTGGCTGCTAGTAGCGAGTAGCATGGACTTTGGGGCTGAATCCCGCTTTCTGGACATCTCTGGGCAATCTGCATCGAGATTCACTCTACCCCTCTCTAGAGTACCTAAGCAGTCAAAGGTTAACGTAGGGCATTGGAATGAGGAAAAATTAATGGATGGAGCTAGTGATGTCCAATTGCAAGAAATCGACGAGTTGTAAGAAGACTTATGGTTTTGACCCACTCTGCGCTACTTCCTCTTACTGACTACTGACTGTGAAACTCATGGCATCACAGCTCATATCTTGCTCCAATAAGGTACTACTGCCTCCTTCATATTGTATAAAAGGAAATTACATGGAGGTTCCAGCATCGGCGGCCAGTTTTTCGAGGTCATTTTTGATACTGGGTCTTCTGATCTGGTAAGTCACAGTAATGTGAGTCGAAACACTTGCCTCTGTCTCACCTGTATGCTTGAAGTGGATTGCTTCGTCGTCATGCACAGACGACGATTGTGAAAGAATTAAAAAANTATGTCACTACTTCCACTCTCTCACTCACAAGTGTTCCTTTCAACCTCACCTACTTGACGGGGGCTGTATCAGGTGCTACCGGCTACGAAACGATAGTAATCGGCCCTTACATGGTTTTTTCCCAAGTGCTTGGTGAATACATACTATGCACATACTAACATTTATTGATTATTAACCATGATTGCATTCTGTGCATGGACAGCCCTAGTGAATAGCACAACGAACATGACATTATCCACCACTGGCTCAAGCGGTGAGTTTAGCACGTAAAATCCAGCTTGGAGACTCATCCTTCGCTTTTCCAGGTGTTTTAGGCCTTTCGTTCCCCCTCGAAGCTTCCATACCAGCGAACTTAGGTCGGACGCTTCTCGACAGCGTATTTTCAAGCCTTGACCCTTCGGATCGCTTCTTCTCGTTCAAGCTGAGCGCCGACCCTGTCTCCAACTCTTTTTCAATCGGTCAGGTTGATCCTGCCTACTCAGACCTCGTCTCGAAAATCAACTACTCGCCGGTGTATACTTCTGCGGGCGCGGACTATGACTATTGGAAGCTGCCTTTACTGTCTCTTTCTGTAAATTCAGTGCCTATACCCTTTGCACTCTCGCCATCTAAAGTTGTTGACTCTTCGTCGCCTATCGCTGTTCTTGATACTGGAACTACCATGATCCTTGGGCCAACACATGATGTCGACAACTTCTGGACTGTTGCTGGCGGCGCACAGAAGAGCGCTGATGGAACTTGGCAAGTGCGCTGCAACCACGTTGTAATGGTCGGCGTAGTCCTCGGAAACGATACAGCACGAAAGGAAATAATCTTGGACCCATCAGACATCAGCTGGATGCCTTCGGTGCCCCCATCAGATGGTTGGTGCTTGGGGGGAGTTCAAAGTAACGACGGAGTGAGCAACTTCTTCTGCTGGGCGCTCTCATCTGCACTTCGAATTTTCGCCGCTCACTCGGGCCTGAATTTCAATTGTTTAATAGGTCTTCTCCGGAGATTGGCTTTTTGGAGACGTCTTTTTGAGGGTGCGCCCCTGCTTCGAACTTCGCCTCTGCGTTCTAATACTTACGAACGGCTCGTGTATCATATCTGCACACCTGTGTTCTTTATCATAGAACACATATGTGGTGCACTATGCGGCAACACCATCTTCCCCACCCTTGATTGGTTTACTCGGAACCACAAATGCTTCACATGCCTTGAAACTATTTCAAACGGCTCGTGGAAATGACACTTTACCTTCTGTCGAGCACACTGGATTGTTCTTTCACAATCGAACTGCGCCGAAATCTGGACTGATCATCTCAACTACATTGATCTTTGCATTTCTTGGAGGCGCAGCATTCATGATCTTACTCCGTGTGTATCGGGAGAAGAATGGTAGGATCCATAGAATTAAAGCAATACAGAAACAGTGGTGATAATACACAGTAGAGAGAAAATACATGTTATAGTAGAACACACGACCAGGGTAGAGTCCGAGTCATCATCTATCCCTTTCCTTATCCGAGTATAAAAATGCTTCCTCACTTCTGAGGGTGATTGATATATGTAGGAGCATAGCCAGAAGCTAGAGGAGAGGACGTCTGCCCGGGGGCAAATGACTGACCCTGCTGCACATGCTGCTGCCAACCTGGTGCAAATTCAGCACCAGCCTGATGGAACAGTGTAGTTGGCTCCCATCTATCACAGATGCACGTTTAGAAGGACATACTCCACACCGCACTGAAGAATTCGCCTACCCTGGCTGCAAAGGGACCTGCCACTGACATATACTGCAACACCAGATCTGTTGGGAATGCATGGGAATGAGGGGAACCCAGCAGAGCTCAAACCAGGTACGTGATTTGGCCTGGAAGACCGATGCTAAGTTGCACGAGAGAGAGAAAATCAGGATGGGAAGTGCTATTAGGAAGAAATATAGACATGCCGTTGTTGCATCTAGGACAAATACGAGACGAAGAATCCCCGTCCGGTTTGATTCTTGTAGGGCATCCAACTGAAGTCAGTCAGTTCACCTGTTCGGAACTAGCTGAATATAAGTACGGCTTACATATGATAGGCAAACAGACTGCCAATAAGAACTTTGTGAGTACATGGTCAGTTTAGTAGGGCAGAAACTCACAGATGAAATCCATTACTTGTTGCGGGAGAATGCCAGTGGTGGTCAGGAGTTTGGGAGTCTGGCAAAAGAGCATTAATATTTGCGGCTGCGGTCCACGTGTCCATAAACAGCATCATAATCTCACGCGAGTAGATGTGCTTTTTTTTTTTTTTKGCTGTACACATGTACTTTTACTTTTGCTTTTCGCGTTCCCATCCATTCAAGACCTCCAAGTCCTTTCGGAGGTCTGAATCCGAATCCGAGAGGACTCACTCTCTGAAAATGACCGAAAGCGAAAGCAATGCAATATTAATGGGCGAGCAGATGACGAATGTTACATAATGCCTTCATTATATTTTCTGGACGGCCCGACCGCAAGCAATTCCTGAGTCGTGGCTGCTTTTTTCCGGTCCGTCGTCTTCTTCTCTTGCATTGATATTGCCCGCCTCCTATGCAGGATGAGGACGCTCAAGCAGACGGTGCAGCAGCCGCATCGCCCACCGAACTCGCCGAACGTGACGAAAAGACGCTGAGCCCGACAGCCGTCCCCGAGGTCGGATTCCATAAGCCCCGACCGCGCTCTGCTGATGAATGGACGCTCAACAATCATGCAAACCTCCTCAAGGAGGAAAGAGAGGCCACCAGAGCTGCTATCCAAGAGCCTGAAGTTGGAAAGGAGGAGGATTTCCCGGACGGCGGCCTGCGTGCTTGGCTTGTAATACTTGGTGTACGGGTTTTCATTTCATCTGCCTTCTTGCAGCACGCTTAACGGCAATTGATTCCAGGGTGTCTGTATTACTTTCTCGAGGTGTGGCTGGCCTCTTGAAGTGCTATACATTCAATTGAGATTGACCTTTCCGTTTCCAGTTTCGGCTTCGTCAACTCATGGGGTGTAAGTCGGCAGGAATGCGTCTTTGAACTAATTTAATTTATTCATTATAGGCTTTTCAGTCCTATTATGAAGAGACGTTGTTGCGAGATTCATCTGCGTCGAACATGTGGGTTCTGCCTAGTGATATGGTTTATCTCCAGCACTTACTTTCTTCTCAGAGCATGGATAGGGTCGATACAAGTGTGTATCCTTACATCAAATTATTTGCACGAATCTATCTACTCAAGTTTTTTCTTAAGTACTCGTTCATTTTTCTACCGTCAATTATAACCGGCCGTCTATTTGACCTCGGACACTTCAGACTCCCCTTAATCGTTTCAAGCTGTTTATTGATTGTAGCAACATTCCTGACCGCGCAATGCAAGGAATACTGGCAGTTTATATTGTGCCAAGGGATAGCCATAGGGGTGAGTGTTGCATATAGCGACTGCCATGGTGGTACTGGCCTATAGTACTATGTGTAACCTTGCTCTTATGATCGCAGTTGGCAGCGGGTGTGATCTTCGGGCCTACACTGGCTGTTGTGTCGCATTGGTTCAAAAAACGCAGAGGATTAGCATTGGGGATTATCGCATGTGGATCATCAACGGGTGGCACTGTCCTTCCCATTGTTGTGAACCAATTAATCAGGAAAATAGGCATGTTCTTCGCCTTTTATCTTTATCTCTCAATCAATTAATCGCCTCTTCACAAAAACATTTTCGTTGTTAGGGTATGTCGCCAAATGCCCGCTATCAACGAGAAAGTCAAATCTTAAAGCGATTGGTTAGATTTCCATGGACGATGAGAGTGATTGGCTTCATTCTCATTCTCACTTTAAGCGTTGCAAATCTCGTGAGTCTGCATCACTCTAAGAAGTTCATTAAGTTGGCCACTTAAATAGGCATCACAGACTCTGGCTCGCCGTTTACCTCCAGTCAATGTCTCTGGTGGCTTGCTGAACTTGCGTGCTTTCAAGTCCCCCGCTTATACATTGTACACACTTTCGGGATTCCTCGCTTTTTTGGGTCTTTATACAGGTGAAGATTTATGTTGCCTCAAAAGAGTCGCTATAATATAACATCGCCATTGCAGTTCTGACTTACATAGACGTGAGCGCTGCTGTGAACGGAGTGGACCATAATTTTGCATTTTATCTTTTATCCATTGCAAATGTCACGTCTATGGCCGGCCGCCTTGGGTCAGGTATTCTCGCGGATAAAATCGGTAAATCAAATAGTATGGCGTACAAAAAAAAACCTTTTCTGATTTATGTTCTGGTGTAGGTGCCATTAACATCATGACGCCTTTTACGCTCGTCGCAGGTGTTGTGACCTTTATATGGCCTTTTGTCCACGGAAAAGGAAGCTACATCGCAATTGCTATTGTCTACGGGTTGGTTCCTATCATAGACGACATATATACTTGGAGCAAGTAAACTGACCACTCTCAGATTTTCTTCGGGGGCATATGTTTCTCTTATAGTAGCACCGATGATTGCACTTGGCGATACTGACGACGTGGGACGCAGATCTGGCATGTACATGTCTATACTCGCCCTCGGAGCACTGGCGGGTCCTCCGATATCAGGAGCGATCAACGTAGCGACAGGCAATTACAAAGCTGTAGGAATTTATGCAGGTACGCCGTACCTATATTCGTGCTTGTTTTGTTCTCTGAGATTGCGTCTGTTTAGGGACTATGATAATCGTTTCCGTGTGCGTAATGTTTACCTCAAGATGTTTAGTAGTCGGAGGTTTGCGGGGTAAGTTCTGATAGATAACATTTTGACGATGAATGTTTTGCTTTTGTCTTTCTCTCTTTTTCTTTCTGTGGGCTTTAGACATAGATATCCTCATCCCTCATTACGACATAATTGACATTACATGATTTATATAATGGATAATACAACTGAAATGTCACACGAATTGAATACAAATGCCAAAATACGTACTTAGAATCGGCAACGCCCGGAGAGCGTAAGGACCTAGGAGAAAGGAAATTTTCAAGCAGAGACCATCACTCATCGATTGACGTCCTCGTCACCTACCTTTACCAGCCCTTCCCGTTCAAGTTTTGTCGGCAGCATCGGTCGACCCTTGGACTACCATTAACTAAAAAATATGTCGGCGTATGTTATGCTGTTAATGTCGCCACAGGAGGAAACTGACGAGAAAGGATTCTAGCGAAGAACTTCAGGTTGTCGAAGCCGCCGAGATTGAGTCCAATTGGGACCAAATCGTCGACAAGTACGTGATTATATGCTACATTTCATGTCAAATTTGGATTTTTGACATTAAAAAAAAAAGCTTCGACAACATGGAATTGAAACCGGAGCTTCTGCGTGGTATCTACGCCTATGGGTGAGTCTTTAATGCATGCTAAGGCGATGCATCTTTGAGGAACCCTCGTAACCTTTCAGTTTCGAGCGTCCCTCTGCGATTCAGCAACACGCGATCGTTCCTGTTGTCAAAGGACACGATGTCATTGCGCAGGCACAGTCTGGTACGGGAAAAACCGCCACATTTTCCATCTCTATCCTCCAAAAGCTCGATATTTCCATCAAGGCTACGCAGGCGCTTATTCTCGCGCCTACGCGTGAGCTTGCTCAGCAGATCCAGAAAGTAGTCATTGCACTAGGCGACTACATGAACATCGAGTGCCATGCCTGTGTTGGCGGGACGAACGTCCGCGAAGACATGGCTAAGCTGCAGGAGGGCGTACAGATTGTCGTTGGTACCCCGGGTCGTGTTTTTGACATGATTAACCGTAGGGCACTCCGTACTGACAACATCAAAATTTTCTGTCTTGACGAAGCCGATGAAATGCTGTCTCGTGGATTCAAGGACCAGATCTACGAAGTGTTCCAGCTTCTCCCTCAGGACACGCAGGTCGTGCTTCTCTCTGCTACGATGCCGGTAGACGTGCTCGAGGTCACGAAGAAGTTCATGCGCGAGCCTATCCGCATTCTCGTCAAGCGCAACGAGCTTACGCTCGAAGGTATCAAGCAGTTCTATATCGCAGTTGAGAAGGAAGAATGGAAGCTTGACACGCTCTGTGATCTTTACGAGACCGTCACGATTACTCAGGCCGTCATCTTTTGCAACACGCGCAGAAAGGTCGACTGGTTGACGGAAAAGATGCACTCGAGAGAGTTCACGGTATCTGCCATGGTGAGCTGGAGGCTCGCTTGAGATTACTCCTATTTGTCATTAACATCACCCAACGCGATTTAGCATGGAGACATGGAGATGAAGCAGCGTGAGGTGTTGATGAAGGAGTTCCGTTCCGGGTCGTCTCGCGTTCTGATCACTACCGATCTGCTTGCTCGGGGTATTGATGTACAGCAAGTCTCGCTGGTCATCAATTACGACCTGCCCACGAATCGGGAGAACTATATCCACCGCATTGGACGCGGGGGNCCGATTTGGACGTAAGGGTGTTGCGATCAACTTCGTCACGACGGAGGATGTACGAATGCTTCGGGACATTGAACGTGGGTGGCATCTCATTGATATACGGCGGTAAGAAGCGGTTTGCTGACGCTGACGATGATCATGATTCACGGGGGACGCAGAGTTCTACAACACTCAGATTGACGAGATGCCCCTCAATGTCGCGTACGTATTTCTCAGGATCTGAACTGGGCAACTGGCTGATGGACCTGACCTTTTTTTNGTCCAACTTTTCTCTTCCAGTGACCTCATTTAAATGGGAGCATACACAGAACACGAACGTCAAGATGTTGATGGTGGGGCGAAGACCCATTTGAATGGGATCATGCGGTAATCTACGAAGAAGTAACGAAGTATTAGGGAGCACGTCAGCTTGTTGTTCTTTATGTTTTTTTTTTNCTTTTTCTTTTTGTGTTCCTTTCTATCGCCTTGCCTCTTTGCTCGCTTTTATTTTTTTCCTTACTGCTACTCTTTAGTTGCTTCTCTGTTGTCTCTGTATGTTTCCGCATGAATGTCGGCCAGATTTTTTTNATTATAAGAAATAGAAAAGCGATGCTGTGTTTCCCATTCGCTGCAAGCATGCTCATCACACGTTGCATCGAGGACGGTCTCGCCATCACCATCAAATCCGTCTGATACCTATGTGACTATGTCTAATCTTCGCTGGGAGCAGTGCTCTTGGGCTGTCCGTTTGACATTCGGCGAGAGCCACGGACCGCAAGCAGACGCAGGGAGCCCAGGCTGGACGTCGGTCGCCGTCTGCCCGCAGACCCGAATCTCGTGTGATGAGGGCGTGTGCGCTTTGGATTCGACCAGAACTCTCTCTCTCCTTCGCCCGTGATCCATCGCCAACAATGCGACCCTCGAGGGGGCCACAGATGCGAATGCGAAGCTCTGGCCTGGCTCAGGCTGGATAGGCCACGCTGCTCCGTTTAAAAGGCCATCTTTGCAACCACCTCCCCTCCCCTACCCTTCTGATCCGAGCGAGCGCCTGCCATCCCGCCTAACTATCCTCCCTTTACCCCTTCCTGCCTTCCGGCCTGCGTCTGCGTCGCGTCTGTCTGTCTTCTGGCCTTCTCCTCACTCCTGCACCGCATTCTTTTTTGTCTCCATCACACAATCATGGTGCGTGCCGCTCTTTCAGCCTTTAGCGGCCAAAGGGTACTCAATGGCTGCGTACACAGGTCAGCGAGATAATCCCAGGTCTATATATGTCCGACCTCTCAGCAGCGGAGAGCGCAAAGACCCATGTCTCCCTCGGAATCACCCACGTCCTCTCTGTCATGCCTGGCAACGTGCTATTACCCAAGACTGGCGGTCCCAGCCTTAAGACCCTGCAAATACCGATACGCGATACGCCCTTCGAGGAGCTTGCGGCCCACCTCGGTCGGACGAGCGCGTTCATCGCCGACGCACTCTGCGCGCGGGGGAGCGTGCTCGTCCATTGTGTGCAAGGTATGAGCCGTAGTGCGAGCGTCGTCGCCGCGTACCTCATGGCGACCAAGGGCTGGTCAGTGCGGGAGGCGGTAGACTTCGTGCGCAGCCGGTGCAGTACCGCACAACCCAACTCTGGCTTCCTGTCTCAGCTACAGGAATATTACGATGCATTACGCCAGAGGGCTGCCCGATGACACGAGAAAAGTGAGGATTTGGACTTGCGGGCTTTTTGTTTCGCACACTATATATGCTGCCACGGATTGCCTGCTCTCATGACGCATTTACGCCTGCGCTTTCCCTAATGCATTTTTTCACTGTTGTAATATTTCTTTCTTTTCCATTATATCCTTGTACATTAGGTGGTATACCTGAAGTTGTTGGGTCCACATACTAGCTAGTCCGAGCAAAGATAAAAGTACAAAACAGGTCTGGATGACTCTGCACTCACCAAATATATATCATGAAAACAGCCAAGAGATATAATGAAAACGGGGGAAAGAAAGAGACCTGAATCATCCGCAACAGCTTTGCTTTACCTCCGGCGTCTCTAGCGTCAACGCGTTATTGTTTGATTTTGTTGGCTTGACGCCAGGCGACTGTGCAATGAACGAGTTAAGAAAAAAGCAAACAGCGTCCAAGCATACCGACGATAAGTCTACATAACGCACCTTGCCCTGGTCGAAGACGCCCCGCTTGACTTTGTCAAGAATGTCGCGCGACGCAGTGAAGAATGCAAGTTCGACATTTTGTCCACTCTTCGCACTCGCCTCCACGAATAGCATATTGTTCTCCTTTGCCCAGGCCTCTCCCTCCTCCGTCATAACTTCACGCTTGATTGTACCGCTTTCACATAGATCGACTTTGTTCCCAACGAGTATGCATGTCAGGTTCGGGTCAGCATGCTCTCGCACGTCGCCGAGCCACGTCCGGACGTTGTTGAAACCTGAGTCAAGACACATTCAGTCATCGTAAGAGGTCTGTGTGGTTAAAAAAAAAGCGTGCGCACTCGGTCGCGAGGTTACATCGTACACGAGCAGGCAACCTGCCGCACCGCGATAATAGGATCGGGTTATTGAGCGGAAGGACTCCGTTCCTGCTGTATCCCAGCCTACGGACGCAATATGTAAGTCTGCGTATTAACATATGGGAACGGATAGGAGAACACACATTGAAGTTTTACAGTTTTGTCCTCCTCAGGAATATAAATGAGCTTAGAGCCGAACTCTACGCCTAGCTGTCATGTAAACGAAATCAACGAGCTCAGCGGGTCAGTTCTGTTTATTCGGTAGTGCATTGAACGCACTGTCGGGTCCGGGTTTACAAGAAACCTCTGGTCTGTGAGGCGAACAAGAAGGGAGCTTTTGCCCACAGCGGCATCACCACAGATAATAAATTTGAGCACGAAGTCCCAATTTGCCATTTATGAGGAATAAACGTAGATGTAGACAGATATGAGAAACAGAAACAGATGCAGATGGAAGAAACCGTTAGTTGTGAATCGTATCGTCAAAGATCCAAGTCGTAGGAAAGGAGTTGGCTGCTTCATAGAATTGTCATGCCTTTACTGGTCACGTGTTAGAACCGAACTCGTGCTGCTATTTTTCAATCTAGCTGGGATAGCGACAATAGGATATGTAGATTGAATTTATTTAGCACGAGTTCTTTTAGTTCCTCCATCATCCTCATGGAGGAAAACTGTATTCAGTTTTCTCCATCCACTTCTCTCCAAAAGGATATTACCCATGTTAAGATCATTGTGCATGAACACTAGAGGCGTGAAGACAGCATTATCTAAAGGCTGACAGCCTGGTATAGGAGCATAGCCTCGCCAAGCCCGATCCTCCGCAAATCTGCGCTTTTTGTGGAAGTGCTCCGCCAGCGCTGCAGGAGTTGGGAACGGCCCACACGAGACTGTAAACCAGTACATGGCAATGGGCTTGCGCCCAGGGGACCGGGTGTATCAAATTGTGTGTCTGCGAGGCTATTGCCTGAGGTAGCTTTTCATGGTGAGAATTACCCTGAGTTTCTTCCAGTAAGAGAGCCAGGGCCAGCCCACGCACACTGGCAGCTGTGTGCAGTTCTTCATTAGATCCATGACTATGAGACTGTCGCCTCATGATGAAAGTGCCGGATAACCGGTTGCACGCGTGTGACAGGTATAAACGTCTTCGTGCGGACAATTGTGAGTGCGAATGTGTCTGTTTCTACGAGCTTTGCCGATAATTCCAGCCAAGTAGGATGGAGGGTGTTTGATGCGCTTACTTGTACTTTCGGCCTGTTTCTAACGTGAAGAGTCGCGAGAGCCAGAGCACAAGGTCAAAGAACTTAAGAATGATTTCGAGCATTGCATATGCCAGTTTCTGGAGTAGCGACCCATCTGAAAGGCTTTGCATTGCTGCCGACAATGAACTGGTAACAATGTATATCAATGTGCATCCAGGTCGGTCAGTCCATGTCCGGCAAATACCGCAGTGTGGGGATTTGCATCCGCTTGGAAATAGAACTAGAGAACGAATATTAATTGCTGTCTGCGGCAGCTTACAAGGCAGGATCAAACGATTAAAGGCAAGCCTTTGCAGCTCAAGTCATTGATAGTGCCAGCAGAATAGGGATGAATATATGAAAAGAATGGCGGACGTGTTACTAGTACATAAAATCGGAACTCTAGTTGATAGCTAAAACTTGTACCGCGTCTGTTCTTATTTTAACACGGTGCATCTTCTATGATGAGATCGTAATGCTTTTGGCTTGATACTGCATATTTTCAGACCTGTAAGATCTACTGTTCGGAACTTCGAGCCATTCCGGTATCGAGTGTCCACCAGATACAAGTTGAGTGTAACTAATCCCGCGCCGCCATACCCGCTTATCCGTGTACAGAGGTAGGAACTCGTGGTGGTGGTCCGACTCTATCAGGTGTCGCCAAGTGCATGAAAAAATCAGCATTAAATCGGTTTCTGAATAGCTATATAACCTCCAAAATATTGTCTACTTAGCTTTAGAGTCCTCGTTTTTTTNATCTTCGACTGAAGTAGCAATACTTTCTCGATCGATATATTGACACTTCACTATAGTATAGCTCACCGGAGACCGAATCACTGTCTATCTATAATTTATCTAGCAAGGTACGATGCAGGCTGTGATGGCGCCAGAATTGTCACTGCTATGTTATTAGCGTGCCAACTCACCCCACCAAAATGCAAGTTGGTACTAACAAGCATCTTGTCCACTGGCGCCTGCATCTCCGCTGGAAAGGCAGCGGTCCCGATTTGACCAAAGGCTCTGTTGTTCTCGACACAATAGTTGGGATAGAGTAAATGCCGAAGTGAATACTAGTTAGATCATGTTTTGCTTATTGCTGAGTGTGCATTCGTTCTCCTTCAGTGTCTACAGCAAGTTGATGATTGTCTCGAACTAGGCTTCTATGTTCTGAGAGTTCCCCATCACAGTGATAGTGGGCGGCGTTACCGTCCAGCAGTTCATTGATAAGCTTATCGCTAACAGCAGGCGCCATTACGAGTATGGCGGGAATTGAAGCAGTTGTCTCTCATGGTGCAAGACGCTCGTGGATGAATTCGCTGCTCCTGCATGTGGCTGGCTAGCTACTACAGCACCTGCCGAGCTTGCAACTTTTGTAGTAATAATGAGCCTACCTATTAAAGTTAAATGTTACGTACCATTTATTCGCTCCATGTATAACAGTGTTGATACAATCTCAAGGAGATTGTGTTGAACGCTTTGTAGTTATGAGATCCTGCTCTTTCAATTATATGTCCGGGCTTCTCCTGCATATTGTCCCAGGGTTTCTGCAGGTAGCCGGACTAGCTGACCATATAAATCTAAAAAAAAAGTTATACTTGTCGGTGTAAACTGTAGATCTAGAATACTTCCAAGGCGTAAGATGCATACAAACCCTGTACCAAATAATTAAATACTTCAGAGACGATCAGAAGAATAGTAAATCAGCTTATACTGTATTTATAAGACCGAACGGAAATTAATAACGGAAATTATTAGGTTTATGCCCCTGTTATTTACTAAGCGTTGATTTTATTGCCGCTACCACCTCAGCCACAATAGGACTGTTTGAGAGAGAAAAAGTCGACCGGCCCTGAAGTGAACATTCTTCGACTAGTACTAGTCACGTGCGGCAGAAACCGGATTCTGCCGACATTTGCGAACAACAATCAAATTCCAAGTTGAAGTTGTTCTAGGTCTCTTACCCCGACTATCTGTAGTCATCATGAGTAGTGCGATCTGGCGTCAACATTTCACGTACGCCTCATTACTTCTTCAACATTGTACTTTACACTAACGCCTTTTCTCTGGTGTTTCTCAATATATAGTTACAATAAATATAGCCAAATCACCGCCCGTGCGGTGCGGCAGTCACTCAAGGAGTCTGAACGCGTCAAGGCGGAAAGGCGTGGCCTTACTGTCCTGCGTTATCAGCAGTGGGAGAACGGCAAGGGTGGCGAGCAGGTCGGACTCTTCTTCCGAGTCTACAAATGAAAAATATATATTTGCTGACGGTATCACCTCAGGTCTTCTTGAACACTCCTGTCGACGAAAAGATGGGTATGGCGGCTGTTTAAAAGGAAACACAACAATCGCCTTGAATAGCTTGGCAGACATCTTAGAATCTCGATGTAGTAGATGGAATCGTGAACTTCGCTGCCATATTCAATTACTCTCCTCTGCTTATAAGTTACGACTTGTGTCGGATGAGGGGCTCGGACTGAAACGAAGGAAATGTACCTTCAAAAATCGCACAACCACAGGTCCTACAACCGTATCAAAAAGAGTAGCCTGCATTGCTGCATTGTGCCATGGATGAGATTAACAACCAGGTCAATGGCAAAATGAAATAAGCTACATTCTCTTCTGACTGCGCTAGTTCTATCTCGTCCGCGACAAAATCAAACGAGATCCAAAAGAAGGGAAACAGCAAAAGCTGGAATGTGTTGCTCGAGATGAGTTCGCTTGGTATTGAAGGGAAGCATGGCATCTATTAAAAGGCAATCATTTGTTCTGGACAAAACCCTTGCCAGTGTACCCTTCCGATGAAATACCTGTAGTAAAGTGCAACTGTATCAGAAATGACGAAACACAATAAACGTGTCTGCCCGCGCTCACCAGAGATGGGGTTCATCTGCTGCTCCTTTGCCCGCTCGTTCGAAGCCTCTTGCCATTCCTTCGTCAAAGTTCTCGGGGGAGGCGCAGCTAGTAAATAAAAAANTAGTCATTAGTCTGAGAACATAAACGTAGAGCATTTGACACGATACGCACCCAGCGAGCGGATGCCGTAAAACATTGCCACAGCAATCGTTATAGCAGCCAAGGTTCCCGCGAATATTTTAAGCGGCTGGCCAGCAGGCGTCGAGGGCGTACGGGGACCATGAGGGCCAAATGCTACGTAGTAAGCTTTTGAAAGAAACCAAGTATACCAAGCGCGGCAGTGAGAAGGACGCGACGTTAGAAAATAAATAAAAAAANGAGAGCGCGGAGCCGTCAACCTACCAGCCTTCTTTTCATCAATAGACAGTGTTGTCCAGTCCTTTTTCTGCAACTGTTCGAGCTGCCGGTGTACGACGAGTTGCTCGTCAGCAGAGAGCTTCTCCCACTGCGCCTCGACGTTCGAGAGCGGGATTACCGCAGACGCAGCCGCCGAAGACGATGGGGCGGAAGCACCTGGNATGCGCTGCGGCAGTCGCGAGACGTCGTCTAAGTACAGGGAGGCGAGCGCGAGCGCGAGCACGGACAAGCGAGAAGGCAGCGGACATGGCGGGCGACGGGGGTTGAGCGTCGAGCGGATAGAATGACGGGAACATTATATTCGGGAATTTCGTAGACTGCCAAATCCAAATACGGATAAACACGGCTAGCTCGGGCCCCCTCGGGTTCCATTTACATTAATATTAACTGAATACAGATGGATACTAGATCTATTTTACTTAGGTACCTTGCCCTGCTCGTGCATACGACCGTGGGGCAGCTACCCGTCGGTAGAACAGCAGATATGCACAGTCTCGCTCGCTCCCAAACACATCTTGCTCCCGCAAGTCAGACACCAGCTCGTCATCGATGCGTATCCAGCCTTCGCGCGGCGCCACGTGAAGGTCTGCATTTCGATTTGGATGCAGCACGTCCAACGTGTAATGACCCCCGGCAGCAGACTGCCCATGATGATACAGCACTAACAAAGAATGCGTTATCCTCCTATACTGTCATGCATTGACCATAGTGCAGTTGCTCACCAGCGAAAAGCTTGTATTTGACAGGATGCGAGGTTCTCCGCGCCGGTGTGATCGCATCTTCGCAAGGGTCAGGACGGATCAAAGGCTAGGTCTCATATCTATCGGAAACTCACTCGCTGGTATTTCTAACTCCTGCCCAAACGCAATCTGCTTGTGCAATTTCACCACATCCTTGGCGGTCGTATCGTACAAGAAGCGCTTTAGGTGTAGGACCAAAATCGGAGGCAGAACTTCAACAAGAACCTGCTGCGTAGCGTCGACAATAGTGCCTCCTTTTGTCACCGAAGACATTTGCACTTGCTGAGGATGTGAAATATACTGAAGAGCGTCCTCAATCGAGTTCACTTGGTCACGCTTCAGTAGAAACGTCAACGCAAGAACATAATACTGAATTGAGAACATACCTGAATGTCTAATTGCAATGATCTCCAGTCTTCGACCATGACCGAGTCCCGCTGTCCAGGGACTCTCAGTATCGAACGGAATTTACCTCCGAAAATGTATGTCATTGGGGAGTCAACAGATTTTGTCTTACCAGAGAAAGAAAAAGTGAGAATCAGGTAAGCTCAAATCCTCACGTTTCCAACTCACCGTCCGCGTAACAACCGCTTTATTTTTCTTCCCGATTTCTAGCCATACATCATCATCTGCGGAGCCTTGCGTCTGCGTCTGCGACTTAGACTGCGAGCCTATCTTTAAAGAGCTGTAGATTGTAAGAAGCTCCTCTTCAATCGTATCTAGAAAGAAGCCAAGGAACTCTTCTGCATCCTCCTGTTGACCACCCTGGAGAACGATTGATTAATTCTAACTTACGTAAAGAAAATAATGTAGTGTACGCACTCCCATGCTATCAAACCTGCTCTTTTCTTTCATCGCATCATATACATATGACGGAATGAACGAGTCGATGTTATCGAAGTCATCCTCTCCCTCGTACTTGTCTTTCGAACTACCTTTAGCTTTCGGTTTGAACTCCTTCAAGAACTCAACAGTCGCATCCACGAGCGGCGTTGCCTTTCCATTCCACAATGTCGAGACTGCCCCCGTCCCAGAAACATAGTTTCCAAGCTCCGTAAATAGGCGGTAGAATGGACGAGTGTACACGAGTGTCTGGAGAACTGCGTTTGCAAAACACATATTACCAGTGTTGACTAGTCCTCGGGGACGAACCTGCGGAACGCCCTCGCTGCCGCTCGGACCCTTGGTAAGCAGGTGGAAAAGACCGTTACGTCCTGCAGGCGAGGAGGGACCTGGTGAGGGTGTTGCGTCTGCTCCGGCAGCCGGGGCAGAAAAGCCGATCACAGAGGACGTTGGAAGAGAGGACTTGGAATCGGAAGACCCCTCCGGTCGTAAAAGTGACGCCCATGATTTTTTGACAAAGGATGGAGATGTAGAGGGTGGAGAGGCAATTGGAGAGAGCAAAATTGCCGATGCAGCACTTTTAGGAGAGCATGCTTTGGGACTTGGCGACAATGCTGAAACTGATGAAGAGGTGTCATTTTCGACAAGGCTATCAACCTTGGAATGGGGCAGAGAAACAGAAGTGGCTGTAGACAAAGGAGATTCGAATGCCAGTACATCTGGGGCTGAAGAAACCCGAGATTCGGTTTCAGTGCCTGAGCCAGAAATTGGCTCGGTATGTGACGAAACAGTGGCAGAAGAGAGGTCCTCCCTTTCCGCTATGTCCGGAACAGATGAAAGATAACCAACCTGTGCATCCTTAGAAGATGAACGCACCCTTGACCTGATTGGAAGGTGGTATGCAATAGCACGTCTGATTATCTGCGCAGGAGGTCTTGCTTTTGGTGAAATCATTATTCCGATTGCATCCGCTGGATCATCAGGTCGGAAAGTAGATATGACCCATTCTTGCTGAGGAGCAGTTTCACTGTCCAAGGAGGTCAATTCAGGTTTGGTGCTCATGGGGCTCTCTTTAATTGGAGACTGCGTTCTCGATGCAAGCAGTTCTTGTGGCTCATTACTTACTACCTGTTGCGCTAATGGCTGCAGCGAATCTATTACGTTCGGATGAACATCTGCTATGGGATTCGGGAGCAAAGGTATTGGTTGACTCTCCTGCAACAGAAACAGAGGGGCTGAAGAGAGTTGCACGGGCTGAGGAGAAGAAGACGCATGAACCTTTCCTAGCCTTGGAGATCCCATCACCTGTTCGGAAAGAGGCGATATCAACGGTGACTTCATGTTTTGAGGATTAGGATGCGGGTAAGGTGTGTGGAGTGGAGGAGTGTGCGCAGTTGAGTATGGTTGCATATGCGGTAATGCGTGCGGATAATAATACATTGGCGAAGAGGCTTGTGGCGGTATCGAAGGTATGTAAGGCGGGACATGGGGATTGTAGACATTTGTGGGGCGTAAGGCAGGCGATGCAGGAGGCTGGTAATTCGCCGGCTGAAGCACAGGGCCTACTCGCCGCGGTAGCGGGGCCGAAGTCTGGCCATGACTGTAGTGTCCATTTACGGGTGCGCCGTTCATCCCGTTCACTTGCATAGGGTAACCAGAGTAGGGTGGAACGTGCAAATTTGGAGAATAATATGGTTGTGGCTGCAGCTGCGGCTGATGGTACATACTGTTTTGGTTAACATTCCTATGGCTAGCAGTGTGTCCTCGGCCTCTTCCAGGAGCGAAGTGGGGTGGCGGACGCGCGTCGTGCGCGTACCCGTTCACAAAGTTAGATGGACCAGCTTGGTTGTACATCGCGTGCGGAGGTTCCATATTAACGGTTTCCTAATTTTGATCTTGCTCTGTGAACGTTGGGATTAAATTTGTGAGCAGTAAGAAAACTTGGTACTTGAGGCGCACAAAATGAAACCACACGCAGAGTATTGAGGTTGACAAACCTATCCAGATAACGTCCAGTACCAGAAGAAAATAACTAGTCGCTGCCTCTTTTCAACCTCTCCAAGGCAAAGATAAGACAGGCTTGTTTCACGGTCGAGGCTTGAGCGATGAACGAGCACCGTCGCCGTCTATGTAATCTGGGTTTCCAAAGCCACTTTAGTCGACAATACTGTGACAACTCCTACATGAAGCAACTTACAGCGTAGAATCGTTTTTTCAGGTGCCAGTGAGGTTCCCTCGACTTAGAGGTTGCGGTCACTAGCGACCGTTAAGTATCGATTGAGTGACGGGACTCGAAGTTGTTTTTAAATTTAATCACCACCGCAGCGTCGCAGTGTATCTATCAGTCACGAGATCATATATTGAATTGATATGCCATCAAACGAGTAGTACAACTTGTACAAGGAACGAACAACAGCAAAAATACACAGCTAATGATATACTTAAACAGAAATTTGGAACAGTGGATATTCAACTTGTCATAAACCAAGAACTCAAAACATTCAGACTGAACCCAAATGCGGCATGAGACCGTTGTTGCAGTAGTTGATATAGAAGGAAAACAAATTTAACTCATATCAGAGTTGTAAAGTTTCCGAATAGTACTGATCAGTTCTGCTTTGTCCGTCCGCAATAGCCCGATTAGTGACTGGGTATGGGCTGTGGCAGAATGTAAGACCATATCATCGCGCTCCACGTTTGCCGGGAATACTACAGCAGCTTCCTTAGCAAGCCATCCAGCGTCGGCTTCCAGCCTGGAGAAAGAAAAGACATAGTAAGTGCATGCTTATCTAAATGGGTGAAGTTGACTTACAGGCAAAGTCGGCATCTGTATTCGCCAAACTTGGATGATTTATGGTACAAAATCTCCATGTGCATACTATTTAGCTCGGGAGCGAAGTCGCTCTCTTCTGCACCATCATCCACTGTATTCGAGTCATCTCTATCTAATGCCGTAGACACATCACTCTTGGTCCTCTCTAGATAGTGGCTCTCTCCCAAAGGATTCTGGGACTTCAGTACGTCCGTAACCTCAGGAGCTGTTGTCCCGTCAAGCAGTTCTCCATCTTTTGAACTTTCCTGTGGTAATGGCTCAGGAGCTGTATTTTCAGAAGGTTGAAAATATGTCGACCGGAAAGAACAAGATGTTGCTGTAGAAGGACTTGTCGACGAAGGCCCGGACCTCTGAGAACACAGGCGTTTAAGTGGCCGCTCTTCCCCATTGTCATCTTCATTGATGTGCTTAAGCACATTCTCTTCAGGATTGGATGGCAAGGATGTTGGCGGTGGCACGACTGTGCTCGAAAGAGGATCCGCGGTCGGCCTGACAGATGACGCCATGCCTAGCAAAGATTCCGGAGAGAGAGGGGAAAGATTCGAGGGCACTTGTGCAAGAGACGAAGAAGACGGGGAAGGTGAAGCATTCATATAAGTCAGATCAAGATCGTCGCCCGTAAGATCAATGGAGAACGGTTCACTGAGAAGTGTTTGTTCACTTGCCCTCGTCAATGGCTCGAGTTTAACCGCATCGGCAGTGATGGGCAAGGCTGGAGCTACTTTCTGCTCAATTAATTCAGCCACTATATCCACCTCGTTCTTGAGTTGCTGCTTGACGGAATCGGACGTGTGGTCCGTCTCGCCTGTTGTGTAATTGTTCTGGATAGTTGGAGATCCACATATTGTCGGTGATTTTGAAGTGCAGTCCGGCTCTAAGTCCTGCTGAGGCATATCGTCTGGAGTAAATACCGATCCTTTCTCAAACTATGGAGAGAGAAAGCAGTTGAATATACGGTGGAAATAGTGAACTAGTGCATGACAACATACCTTCTTCAGCCTGTTTTCGAGGTCCACTACTTGCTTTTGGAGATACTCGGTTGAAGCTTGTGAAGTAACATATAGCGAAGAATCACCCATCACAGTGTTCTTTTCTTCTCTCAGATCTAAAAGCTTGTTCTGCTGCAGTGCGACCTGAAGAACCATACGATAATGCCCTTGCAAAGTAATCAACTTTGCTGTTGTCTCGTCCAAGCGCGTCTTCCACTGTCTCGCCTTCTCCATAATACTCTCACTATCCCGAATGGCACATTCTTGCTTTTCTTTTGCTTGTTGCTCAGATTGACGCGCTTTATTCACTTCATTCCGGAGTCTCTCAATTTCAAGTGAATAGCCTGTACTGAGGCTGAAGGACTCCGCGGAAACCATAGAATGCATGCATTTCCAAAGAGCACCAAATTGCGGTGCGCCGAATTTTTGAAGGACTGCATGAGCGCGCTGATTTGCCATTTGAAGCAGTTCGGAATGATAGGGTAAGACGCTTTTGTAAATTAAATATCAAGCAGCAGCATATATAGAATGAGAGAATGACGGACGATGCAGGGTTTTTCTGTGGAACTTCATGGGCCACAACACTATTGGTGGAAACGGACTGTCGAGAGTTGCCGGCCTGAGTAGGTTCCGGGATTGAATGCGATGGCTGACTCCCTGCCGGGACAGCGATGGCAGCCACAGTAGGATAGGGATTGCCGTGTATAAGCTGTATATTTCCATATGGATTTGGGTGTTGCTGCTGCTGCTGAGGATGGGACTGGGACTGCTGCTGCTGCCTCGGGTGTGGCGCATATATCGGAACGCCTGTAGCCCCGTTGTTGTTGGCGGGCTGCACCTGAAAGGATGGAGCTGCATGTTGAAAATGCGGGTGCTGAGCTTGGGAATGAAGTTGATAAGGACGGGGGTGCAGCTGTGGCAGTTGGCGTGAGCGATGCTGCGGGGGCGGGGCGGTCCGAGCTGGGTTTTGCTCAGCTTGTGAGTGATGTTGAGGCTGAGAGGGCCTGATAAGAAGATAAAGAACAGATGTTGCATTCGATAATTGAGCTCGACGTACTGAGCTGCCATATGGCTCATCGATACAGTGGCCGGCAGTCTGTACGTCTGTACGCCTCGACTTCTCGTCGCGTCGAGGGGAGGGGTTGAGTCCGGAGGCAGATTACAGTAGACGTGAGAAGTGCTTATGCTCATTTTCAATACTTAATATGGCAACCATGCATATGCGTAAATCTCAACCAAGACCGTCATTAATATTAATATGTCGGCGGACGTCTCGCTCAACGAAGAGCACCCTCTTGCTCTTGAGCTGGCGAGCCTTCGCCAAGGTATCGTGCATTACCAGGTGTGTACGCCCCTCGGATTGACTCGTGACACTAACAGTGATTATATATGATCCTATATCATTATGTGCTACTCTAGCACGAAGCCTACAGAGGAACGGTCCAACTCCAGCATCATTCACTAGAGACTGCCACTACATTGCAAAGACTTAATGTAGTTGAGAACGAGAACTCGTATCTTCGCGCTGAACTCGATGTACACCGCGCGCGTGCAGATACAGGGTCTAAGGGATCGCACCGCGACTCCCTTCAAATCCAAGAACTTACCCTCGCACTGCGACGCCTTTCTGACAAGCTCGACCTGACAGAGAAAGCACTCCTTGCGCGAAATGAAGAGCTCATCCTCGCACAGAGCGAAAGAGACTTGGTGAAAAACGCCGAAGAAACTGCACTGGAAGTTGTTGTACGACTGCGGCTGGAGCTCGAGGGAAGCCATTCTGAACAGAGGGAGCTGTTTAATCGTGTCAAAACGGCAGAAGAGCAGAGGAAGATGTCAGACCTCGTTGTTGAGGAATACGCGAGTCTTGTAAGATCCCTCGAGGGAAGGCCTTCCTTATATTCACAGGGAAGCACGAAAGATAATGGACTCGCACCCAGAAGCTCTCTCGACGGTTTAAAGCATGCACGCCAGGGACTTCAAAAGCTACTTCTAGACTCAAATTCGGACTCTGAAAGACTTCACGCAGAAATTGGGCGCCTTCACGATGCATTGGAAATGACGCAGGCAAATCTTCAGGCAGAACGTAAGGCTGCGGCACATGATAAACAGCAGTTAGCTCTGGTACAGCTTGAATTGCATCAGTTGAAGACTGATGATAATGCTGCGGCTAAGATGGTTTCACGGTATATGTAGGTCATCTTCTCTTGTCTCTCACGTTCCAAATTCTTCTGATACTCTAGAATACAGGAAATTTTCGCAGTCGTCAACGGATGTCCTACATGGAGCGATAGAAAACTTGAAAGCCCGCTACGCATCCACAATATCCACATACGAGTCCCGGCTTCGACAACTGGAAGACAGACTTGCCGCAAAGATCCGCCAATCCGAACATCTTCGCCGAGCTCTCGATGAGCTGACCGAAGATATTTCTCGGGAGACATATGGTAGAAGAAGGGAGATCTGTCTCAGGCTAGCCTTGCTTGGAAGAGAGGAAATTCTTTCCGAGAGACTAAAAAGGTGGCTTTTAAAAGNCGCACGAGGTGATAGGAAGGGTACATTCAACAAAGGAAGACGAGGAGCCCGGAGCGGCACTGGGGAAAATCTTGAAAGCTGCGGAAGATATTCTGGTTGCCGTCGACGATAACATCGCGTTAGATGGCGACTCTACTAGTTCAGCCGCGCGTGTACTTGCAGCTGAGGCAACCGTCTCTGTTTTAGTGAGGGAGCTGCAGATGGAGACCGACAAAAGGTTATTCTTGCAACATCAAATTGCAAACGCACAGCCTGGTATCGTGCAGCCGAGAATTCACACTCCGAAAATCACTAGTATTGATTTGGGCCAATATAATCAGGCTCCATCTACGGCAGCTGTCTCCATCAATTCAGCTGCAGCGGATTCGGCAAACGCCTCTCCTGGACTTGTAGCGGCGACCCAGACTGGTACCGCAAGTGCACCCTCTCCAATATCACCCTCACCCCCGCTCAATCCAGACACCTTAAGCGGTGATCTACAACTCATTTTACGACAGCCAATAGAAGTCATTTCGGAAGGCATAAGTGGTTTCCCTCCTTCCAATTTGCAGTCAATCTCTGCGCAGTCTTCGAAATACCCTGCATCTCTTAGCGTGTCCTCGCCGCCTTCAAGAGCGTATATTTCTGATATTATACCCCTAGATCATTCTATTGATCGCAATTCATCCATTTTATTCTCCAAGGAAATTAACGAAAACAAAATGGTGCCAGATCTTGCATTATCTGAAGTTCTACAACCTGAAGCATCTGTGAATTTAGCTTCTGGCCCACTTGAGGAACATGCAAGTCATCGTGGAGTCAGTTTTTCAAACGTATCACACCCTGATACGAACACAGAGAGTAATTTGGAGGAGCTATTGAAGACATCCCTAAAAAGTGTTGTTCGTCGATCAACTAGCATTCCGGAGATACCATTCATTGAAGAATTCCCACGCGATATTGGCCAGATGGTGACCGCTGAAGTAGAGGTCATCGCTACCGTAGATGATCCAATACCCATGGCTGTGGCTGCAGAGACCTTGGACAACAAAAGTGTTATATCGAACCCCATAAAAACTCCAGATTCTGACTTTGAATCTACTCATACGAATCCCGGGAATTCCGTAGATATGCCTCAGGTCGATCGGTACAAAACCCACGCACTCTCCCTACCACCACTAAGAACAGATCTGCTTAGCGAACCCGATGTATCCGACAATCCTTCCAACGGATCTTCTCTATCTGGACAAGATTCAGAATTAGAACTACTTTCTCTTCTGCCCAAACTTTCCGGAACTAAAGAGCGGTATGATGAGTTTCAGCGTTCCTTTCGCGACTGTCATCTCGCTCTACGGCAGCTCAAGCAGTCGCTTGAAGAACAGTCTAGCCCGTCAAGTACTCTCCAAACTGCTATGGAGAGGTTATATGACTATTGTGAAGATGCCCGGGTGGAATTAGAAATACGTGTCGCGGACGAAGAACGGATCTCCAAAGGCTACCAGACATTACTCTTGGTCCCGGGTGCTTTCTCTGACGAGGTCAACGAAGGCGAGGTGAAAAAGAAAATTGAGGCATTTGTAGATGGTTCTGATCCTGCCGTACATAGGGCGCAAGAGATGATGAGGCACAAATTAGACGATTTACAGCATGACATCGCCTCTGTGAAACGTGCCAGGCATGATACTCCTTCCCCTTTGCTCGGACCGCAGGATAATCATCATCATCTGAGCGATCCTTCGAAGGCATCAAGTTCCAGCTGGTCATCGTGGACAGGCTCCTTTTTNATCGTCTTCTCGTTCACCTAGTCCGGCTCCTGGTTTATCCCCAAGTTTTGGTGCCGTTATGACATCCCCACGTCTACGACATTCATCCTCCTCCCAACGTATGCGCACTGATTCTAGCAATAGCCAGAATCCATTTGCTAGCCTTGGACTTCGCATTCCCATGCCCTCACAGGTTCATGGCCAGGCTGCCCCACATCAATCTCCAATGTCCCATGCCCGGGGAATGCCTCGATCTCGAGTGACGTCGAACATGTTCAGTGTCGGAATTCAAGGGGGCGCAGGGCTTTTGCAGGGTGTACGGAGACCTTCTTTTGCTTTAAATTATGAAAACACTTCGAGAGCTCAGCTTGAGACTTTTGGGAGCTCAGGAGATTTAGACAACGACTTAGATTAAGATACCCTGGGACATTCTCTTCTATAAACTCAATTTCTGGTTTGGGCGACTGATATTAACTCAAAACTTTTATCTCGACAGTACCGAAAATAAAAGTTGTGAATCAGATCCAAAGGCCGTCCCTTCCTGACGTGCGCTTTATCAGGTCATATTAATATCTCAGATAGCTAATTTAACAGGTTTTTCGTTTCGTTTCTGTCATTAATATTAATATTAAACATTATGCAATTACTAGTAAAATGTATTCATTCATGTACGTAAGAGTAAGAATAAAGTAATAAAGCCGCACTAGTACTCTTAGGATTAGATCAGCGCCGTGTTTGGGTTTGGGGCACCAGCTAGCTAATCACTACCATTAAGGATTCCGACCGCATTATCTTGAGCCATGGCTACACAAGTTGCACAATCTCAGCCCCAAAATTCTGGACGGCGAACGAACAGGCAAAGGAACCGTAGTAAGAAAAATATAAATGGGCCCTTGTCGCCGGTCGAGCCACAGTCAGTTGTAGACGTCACCGCCGCTGCTGAAACAGAAAAGGCCAACGCACAGGTTGTGGCGGCTGTAGAACAAGAGGATGAAGCTGATGTCTGCTGGATCTGTGCCGAGCCGGTGAAGTTTTACTCACTCTCGGAATGTAACCATCGTACCTGCCATGTATGTGCGCTCAGGCTTCGAGCGCTCTACAAGAAATTGGAATGCACATTCTGCAAAGTACGCATCAACTATCACTCTAATTGCTAGATCAGGCTCAAAATGACTGTTCAAGCACCCTCAAGCCGTGGTCATATTTACCACGTCACCAACCACACAATTTGACGAGTTTAAACAAGATGTCATGAATTTCAAGGATGCGAAGCTTTCGATCGTATTCGAAACCCAGGAAATGATGGAGGATACTCTCATTCTTCTTCGTTTCAACTGTCCAGATGAAGAATGTGCTTTTATTGCCAAGGGATGGAACGATTTGAAGGTCCATGCTCGAGCGATGCATGGCAAGGTGTTATGGTACGTGACCGGATAACCAAATTCGTTCAAAGTTACGCATTGCATACACAGTGATATATGCATCAGATTCAAGAAAGTATTTGCGCATGAGCATACGTTATATACTCCAGCTCAATTCCAAGTCCATATGCCCTCATTGTCTCAACGCTCAAATAAATTAACGAATAAGGACAAGGACAAGGTGGAAGGTGGCATTCACCCTCTCTGCGAGTTTTGCCGTGAATGTTTCTTTGGAACTGACGAGATATTCTCTCATATGCGCGAGAGACATGAGGAGTGTTTCATCTGTAAACGACAAGAAATCCGCGACCAATAGTAAGCTTATTGTAGAATTCGTCATCAACTCTTTCCTGATCTTTTGTACGTCTACAGTTTTCTCGACTATAACAGCTTAGTAAGTCCAGGAGAGCATCTAGAATTTTTCCAGCGTCTAACGTTGCCCAGGAGCACCATTTTACCAATGCTCACCACCCATGCACTCAATTGTCTTGTCTCGCTCAGAAGTTCGTGGTTTTTGGATCACCCATAGATTTGAAGGGACATATGGTGGAGGTTCACGGAGCAAACTTGTCTACAAAAGACATGAAAGATGTTAGAAGAGTTGATGCTCACTTTGACTTCGACCATGCTGCAGGCGGGAGAAGAAGGGACAGAGATAGGGATCGAGGCCACGATCCTGGGAGAAATCAAGAACGCGATCCGTCGCCGGCACCGAATTCTCAGCAGAGGCCTTCAGGCAGGCGAAGGGAAGTATTTGGGGCGGCGCTGACAAGCGAAGAGTCTCCAGGACTGTCCAGAACTCACACACCTACTTTGCATCAGGGAAATGGACGCTCAAGTCCATTACCTGCTGGCGATGCCGATCCTGAGACTGCTCGGTATGTTAAATGCTGAAGTCAATGTTATCCCAAACTAAGTGTTATTCCAGACGACACGCTGCGTTCATGGCTCGTGTAGCTAATTTGACGAGTGGCTCTCCTTCGGCAGCGACGTCTGTTCGGTCGGCCATTCGGTCGTTCCGAGCTTCCGAGTCTGCAGCTAGAGACCTCGTATCAGTCTTTTATAGCATTGTTGACAGAGACCTTGAGGCGACGGCCAGTTTGATTGCACCTCTTCTGGACCTTCTCGACGACGAAGATAAGAAGAAAGAGCTACTTCAAACTTTCAATGGGTTTAAAGTTGAAGTGCGTCTATTTCATAATCTTGCTAGAACAATTTCGTTTACTTTCCTCTATAGCAACGTCAGCAATTTCCTGACCTCGTTGCTGGCGGGCAAGAATCGGCATATTCAGGAGTCGCAAGTGGTCGCGTGCTGAATGTCAAACATTCTACTCAACCACGTCGCTCAACTGGCCAGGTTTGGGACCGGGTTGCGCGAGCAGCCACGTCTTCCCAATCAGTTCCTGGCGCTGCTGATGCTTCTACACAACATTCAGGACGATTCCCTGCTTTGCAGAGAGTCGCGTCTTCTGTTCTTCCTTCAGCTGCTCCAGCACCAGCGTTCCGCCAAGCTCAGCATTCTACGCCCTGGGCTTCCTCATCAGCTGCTCCAGCGCCTACGCCCACTCCTCGAATTTACTCACAGACAAAGACAAGCAGTTCGTCAAAGTCTACCGCCAACCTGTCAAAATCAGCGTTCCCCTCTCTCCCAGCAGCCGCCCCGCGCGTCAAGCCTGTGATGAGCGGTAATCAGTCGTTGCGCAACGTAATTGGAAAGCAAGGTCCGGCCGCTACTGCTTGGGGTTCTAACGGAAACACGGAAGTGTCGGCGTCAGCCGTAGAGCCTGAGGAACCCTCCGATGAAGTGCCTTTACATGCAAAGAAAGGGAAGAAGAAAGGGAAGGAGAAAGTTACATTATTCACTATGGGCGCTTTTCCAACATGAGTTCATCCAGCAATTATACGAACCGGTGATATGAGTTCTGCATCAACTTGTAGCTATACGCAAATCTCAACATAGGCTTCATGTAGTATGTTGTCCGTCTGAGATAAAATGTGGTTTCTTTATTTTAGTCTACCAGGCCCTACTGTTACTATTAATTCCATACCGGCTTCACCGGCACGATTTAACAGTCATTTTATATTGCAGTGCTTTCTCTGGAGTGTAGTGGAATTTGGAGTTCGTCTTTTGTTAGTATGGTATACATCCACCCATACGGCGACCAGGAGCTGAAGCACGAGGATTAATTTCATTAATTTCTCGTAGATTTTAAGATTTGATGGTCATCGCCGACTTGGAAGCACTGGCCAGGATCCATGTATAACAGCGTCTAAGTCGGCGAGTCGGCGAGGTGTGCACTCGCTGCATGCCATGATGCACTGTCGACTTTTCGCATCCTTTCTCGCCGATACTCTCGCCGGCCTCGTTAAATTCCTTTATAAATGAATCCTGGTATCACTTCAACTTGGACTCAAAGACCAAGTAATATGGCATTCAGCATGAACCCAGTCCAGCAGAACCTGGACCCTCACTACCACTTCAGCTCTAGCCCTAACTTCGCACCCAGAACTACATCTCTTGACGAAATTATTTTTCATATGCAACATACACTTCAACAGCACCAGAACGTCTTGGCTCACATAAAACGAGCTATGGCTCAGCTTACACTTGTCGCCTCGTGGAACATGCCTCAGCATCCACGGGGCCAGCCAGGGCCTCGAGTTGGTCACGGTTATCTTTCTGTTGAAAGAGCTCATCTTGGCCTCAGACGACAACCATCCAAGCCTCCGAAGAACTTCAATCCTTGTCATAGTTGCAAGATGCGCCGGAAGAAGGTACATATTTATCACTACAGCGAATTCACCAATATGCTCAGGTCGCCGCTATACGTTTACAGTGCGAGGTGATACCTTCGTCGTCTAAGCTATGCGCAAACTGCTCAGAAAGAGGATTACCCGCTTGTCATCCTTCTCCCGCTCCTTTCATCCGAGCTACGAATGAGGTTGTCGATAAAGAGGTATATATCCCGTCATTCCACTAGGCCCTTCGCTGACGGCACCTCCAGGGTCGACGCTTGACTTCTCAGCTACATTCTCAACTTCCAAAAATTTCTACGCTCAGTCATACGGATAAAACAAGTAGCCATGATGATGATGTATCATCGAGCACGAGCACACCATCACAGCAGTCAAATTTGAATCCAGGAGGTCCGCAGAATGTCTTTAAGCAGTCATATCCCATAAAAGAGGAAGATAGTGGTGAGGTTCGTGGGGAGGAACCCTAACTATATTCAACAGATCACCGCGAATATGTGCATTCATCGAGGAATCCTAACTTCTATTTATCTACAGACATTTTGCTCACATTCGATCAATTTTCTTTAATATTTAATACAGTTTTGAAAGTAGTCTATGTATTCGATTTCTTTGTCGAGCCTATATAGAAACCTACATATGCTTAATTTATGTAAACCGTTGATTTAATCGTCATCGTCTTCCTCTATTTTATTACCGACCACTTCATTCCTCATAAGATCTATCCCACCATATGGTATCTTATCGTGGTGGAACTGTCCCAAGAGCCAATCTATGCGGCAGAGACCAGACGCCGTCGCAGACGCCAGTAGTGGAGCACGAGCAAGACCTCCACCATTGTTCCAGGCTACACGCGTAACGGAAACTTCAGGCGACCATGCGCCCGTGCCGAAGATAGAGGCCACGGAATCTGCTGCTTGCTTAGTATTATTCCGACCACTACTGGATTTGTCTGGGACCTCCTAAAGTATTTGGTGAGTCTGAGATCTTGGTCATATTCAGTTCGCTTTGCACACCTGAGGAAGAAATTGTTCCAGCATTCGGAAGTAGCCGGTATTCCTACTGTAGTCTAGCTGGAAGATTTTATAGAATATGAACGGCTACGCATTGTGATTAGCATTGAGTAAATATATTAATCGTAGTAATTCATACAGTAGCAGCACTCCGTCTTGTAGACTTTAATATATTCGTAGTCAATACCGAACCATCTGCCGAACCGACGGCGAGGTGTGAATGATAATCTGACGTGTGTAAGCTCTGCAGAAGGCGGTGAGTATAGCAAACGAAAGGACATTAGCGTAGCGTACCCATATTGGACCACCGGCCTCAACTAAGTGATGGCCTCGCCCAAGCATACTCGGAGACATAGTGAACGTTTTCACAATGTTCTCTAAGTCGATGCTTACAACACCTATTGAAAATAGAGAGTATGTCATAGCCACCGCGACATCTAAGACAGTCAATACCGTCAGAACGGACTCAAAGATGCTATTGAAGAAGCTAACCGCGTGTCCTGTTGACGGTATTACTAATTCCTTCCCTCAAGTCGGTTAGTATCTCGCAACCATCGTATCCACCGCTAGTAATTATAGACGGATTATCTGTAAATTGCAAAATCCCATCTGCAGATACTTTAGGCACTTGAATCCATCGAAGCGAGCGAATTGCAGATTGGTGGACCGAAATATAATGCGTCGGAAGTAGGTCTAGGACCAACGAGTAAATTGGAAATTTAAACAAGATAAAAATATGCAATACCTCTCAGTGATTCATATGTGAGGGCATCCTTGATATCATAAACGGCGATAGATCCTGTCTGACTTATGAAAAAAATACAAAAGGCAATTTGTTGCGTCCTTACCGTTCGTGCAACCGACCGCCAGACGTTCGCTATTTGCCCAGTCTACAGTCCAAATACTCGTCTCTTCCAGTTCCACGCGAATAATAGGTTTTATCTTGACTACATTCATCAAATCAATGTTATTGTATTATTCTTGTTTTGAAATTATACTCACTATAGATCGGATTATCTGCTATTTGAGGCTGAAGATCATCTGGATCTGGGACAACAGAAATAGACATGGACCCGTCTTCAAATGTGCCGGCCAAAATGCCAAGTTTTCGGGCACCAGCTGTTTGCTTTGTCTCCCACTACGAAACAAGAGATGAAAAGGATTCAATGAAAACAATTTAAGAAGTTATACGAACCGAATCATGCGAAGGAAGCGGACACCACTTTATTTCCTGAGCAGGACCACAGTCAAAACATAATACCAGTTCGCATTTAGCCACGCCAAATTCAGAACTGTTTCCAGTATCTTTTTCTTTACCCTTTTTCGATCTAGTCGTAGAAGAGGTTTCGGGTCGAACTGACGTCTCAGAGCTGAAGCTCCATATTTGAATGCACGCCGGTGATGGGGTGGTACATTTTACTCCTATATAAGGTGAATGTGAACTTGAAGGCAGAGGAGCGACAGCAAGGTATTGTTTATATGAACGATCTTGCATCCAGATTATAGATAAGCAGCTGTCTTGTAATCATAGTATAGTTTGTTACGAACGGGGGTGATCTCCGATGAATATAGGGCACCAGTCGAGACCCCATACAGGCCCACCGGCAAAGAAAATGCATGTATTGGATTCATGGAAATATTCAGCTGTTAAAAGTATTTATATGAATGCTGATAGACAGAGAATGGGACATACATGTCTTCATACTGTCATATGTTTTGAATTCTTTCAGCGTCTCTTTTCCCGGAAGGCCAAAAGAACATTTTATTGAAGACGTTAATGACGAGCCAGACGAACTAACATTCGAAGGGATATAGGGTGCTATTTCTCTGTACCACCGTAAATTAATTAGTCGGGTTAGACTTAAAAACAAGAACGTACTGCACACAAATAATTTCGAAGTCCTCGACCTCCACAGCTTCGTGCACTCTTGGTCTTCGCGTAAATTCTGTCTCGACTTCTCTATCTGGAACCCGCTGCGATTCCTTAAACCAAGACCTGTCTTCCATTAAATTCCAAATGGGACCTCGCCCAATGTTGTGTCCGCTAGCTTTATTATACCTGTCATACACGGTTTTGTCGGACGACGAGTTATTCGTTGGTACAGTAGCGGACGGTCCAAAAGGCGTAGGAGACTGCCCAAGCCGTTCAACGCGAGAAGAGTGCCAGTATAGGGGTTTAGAGCGGTGCCTATGGTCAGACGCAGGCATTGGCAGCGCATATTGTTGACGCTTCCCGGGTCTAGAGAGAATAGAGCTCAGAGCAGGGGCTTGCAGAGGGGACTTGGACTGTTTTGTTGACTTCTTGGATTTTTTTNATTATGTTGGGTATGTCGTGCGCGACGAGCACATCCCCTTCCTCTGCGGGCGCGTCTACACCTTCAGACGACTCAGAGGCAGATCTATTGACTTGCACATCGTCTTCGTGGTTGGTAGGTGGCTGAAATCCGTCACTACTAGACCCACCGTCAATGTCAGAACCGTCCCCGAAAATAGCGGCATAGCTGGGTCGCGCTTTCCGAGGGCGGAGCGCTCTCGTCATTGATAATTTATGGAAGGAAAGAGTAGTAGGTGCCAAGGGATATTAAAAAAAAATTTACACACGGTTGTAATCCACTTCCCTTCCTTACCCCTCGACCATCATGCGTCCTATTTCAAGCATATGCAGAGCTGCACTTAAAAGATTTGTATCGGCCAATACAGTCAAACATATACGGTCATTCGCAGCTTCTGGAGCAGCTTCATCGACCAAGGTCACCGACAAATCTCAATCGAAGGAATGTGAGTATGCAACGTCGCTTCTCTCTTTACAATGACCTCTTAAAACATTTTTCAGCAACACCCTTGTCGTGCTGTCCGGAGAACACCTCTTTGATAGGCTTGAATCACTTGAAAAACCAACCACCAGTACTTGCAATGAAGGACGAGGAGTACCCTCCATGGCTTTGGGGCCTTCTGAAGCCCAAAGTCTACCCAGACGACGGACCTGGGGGAAGGGGTGATAAGATGCGTCTCCGTGCAGCGAATCGAAAACAGATAAAGGAGAAGAATTTCCTGAAGACACAGTAGTACCTTCAGGTTTTGCGGTCGAGAATGCTTGGAGGGGATTTAATAGAAGTGCGTCATTATTGAGTCGTTTCCAGCTTTTACCTTCTAATTAATGCTAGCGATGTCAATAGTATTTGAAGCTGCGCATCGTTGTCTATAATGTGTGTTGTCTGATGACTTATATCCTTTCCAATGAGTTCGCTTACATTAGTGCTTGTGTCTATAGCACTTAATTTGCAGGTCAACAAAATAAATGTAGGTAGGTGGACATATAAGAAAACTTCATCAGTATTTTACAACCGAATATGCAGGGTGAATCCAAGAGATTATGCATGTGCCTATATAACTGTATTTTAAGACCTATATCTACGTCGAGGCTCAGACGTCAGGGATCGTTATGGCGGAAAAAAAAGGAAAACTTCTTGGTCTTATACAAAGTCGAGTCCCAACATCATTGACTCCTCGCTCTCTTGACTTTCATGCATCTTCATCGGTGGAGAGGGGATAGTAGAACGAGAGTCCACTTGAGAGTTTCTTTGAAATTGTCTGGTCGATTGCCGCATCGATGTGCCCTCATCGCTTGATTCTGATGGTAGAAGAAAGGGTGGCGGCGATGCTACCGGTGACACAGTCGGCGGCGGTACGTGCGGGGCTACACGAGAACTTTCTCGTGGTAGCTCTTGAGCTGGCGTCTGCCATTCGAACTAATCGACGACCATAAGTACGGGGTAGGCAGTGAACAAAATGAAAACATACTGCAAGGAAGACCTCTTCCCGATGCATGGCACCTACATCGCGGTCAATGCAGTAGCACATATATAGTGTGTCCGCGCTGAAGGCATGAAAGGCATATTACTTCGTGTCTACCATTGTGATTGCACGAAAACAAAGCTTACGTATCCTCGACGAGACCAACGCAAAACCTCCCAACAAGGACTGTCACCCCACCAGCTAATAAAGCCGCTAGAGGGGCATATCCAGGCGCGCCCAGCGTATGTGCTACGAATAGATATGCACTCAAGGCGAATGGAAAAGCGAGCGTCAGCGGTGTTATTGTCAGGATCGCTAGAGATGCTATTCGCAAATTAGAGACGCTATGAAGAGATTAATATTAGGGACAGACTCACGATCTAATCCGGATCTCCGATATTTCACTCTTCCACTAAAATTTGTAACAGCAGCGGATAAGGCACGAGCTCGTCTCGCACTCGGAAAGAACTCATCTCCGGTCAAGCCCACATACACCAGAGCAAGAGTGCTAAGAGCTCCTGTCACATTGGTCAACATATTCAACGGCAACTTGAGCCAAGGTAATAGTGGTACGGGAGCTCGTCGTAAAAAACTAGCAAGAAGGGATAGCATACGAATCCCTGTAAGCAACAGGGCAGAAATCGCAACTGATCCTAGCGACGTGTCCGTGGATCTGTATAGAGCGGCATGTATCCTGTAAGTATCTAATGGAGGAGGCATGGGCGCATCAGGTCTGCATATAGCGTTCAAATCAGGAAAACGCTACTAGGACGATCTTCAAAACAACTTACGAACTGAAGTACCACGCACCAATAACAGCCGCACATGATGTTCTCAACACTCCGCGCGCTACACCCCAACTCCATAGCCAAACAAATACCGTCCCCACTATAGCCCATCCAGCCCAATTCTTTACGTGCCACTCCCAAGCACTGCCAACCGTTACTGAATATCCAATGAGAAGAAGGCGAAAGCAAAGCGTAAAAAAGGGTATGGAACCGAGGAGTGAGAATAGGAGTATAAGAGGTGATAGGGCAAGCAAGAAAGGATTCGAAATGAGAATAGAGGTTGAAAGTATAAGAACGGCTGAAGTAGTGTGAATATCTTGAGGGAGGTGCATCAAATGGCGTGACGTAATAATGGCAAGAACAAGAGGAACGAGGGAAAATAAACGGAGTCTAATAAGTGGGTTAGTGCAAGTTATTGTAAAATGTATATTATAATACTGACCCAACTGTCTCTCCCCAAGAAGGTTCCGCATTGTCTTCCCATATAAAGCTACCAATAAATGCCCAAATTGCAGAAATAAACAGAGTGGCTGGGATAAAGACGGACGTGGCGAACATGACGGGCTTTACGAATATTCTTAGGAGCATGATATGAGCATAAGACACGGCTGCGCTTATGAACGTCAAGATCGTTATGAGCGGTATGGTATGTAGTAAAGTCGTGTAAGGCATGATAGGTCCTTTAGAGGTCCTATTCGGACTTGAAGTAGTGAAAAGAATAATGAAGGATCCAATTACACATGCAGTGACACTCCCAAGCCAGGCTGCAGTCCAGAAATAATCCTTGTGAACCACTCGTCCTCGAGAGTGAGATCGGGGATCAGGCAGTGAAAAGACATCTATTGGACGAGCTCGTCCATCACGCGGTAAAAGAGACTCTAGAAGTGGATTTTCTTGGTCAAGCCGGGAAGTCGGAGCAGTCCTAAGAGGTTGCGTGGCGTGCATTAGTACATCCCTTGGAGGAATACCAAAGTCGGACGAGGTTTCGGACAACGGAGAAGGAGTAACCCGATAGGACATAGGTGCTTGATGAGCGAGCCAACCTTGTACAGGCTCATTGGCAGCAGGTCTGCTGGCGTTCTCAGACTCAGACACGATTAGAGGAAGGGTGTCTGGACTGTAATGTGACATGCGAAACTGGGGTGAGTCGTCTTCATCAAGGCGTAGATATGGATCATCATCATCTGGAGGCATTTCGGTATGCCGCGATAGATAGTCGCTGCTGCGACCAAGATGTGGGTCGTCATCGTCATCAAGCTCAGTGTCGTCGTGCGCGCGCGACATGTCCCCAGCACGCGAGTCATTGTCGGTAGTAAATGAGTAGAAAAGAGGCTGAGATGAAGATGCAACAGACTGCGCTGGGCGCTGCGGTCGATTTAGGAATTGAGACGCGTAGGCCGCAAACGATGCAGTCATAGTGGAGGACAGCGGAGAGACACCAGTTAGTAGCCTCACCTCTTGGCGACTAATCCGTAATCGCTTCAAACAGCGCTGATCTTTCTCTTTAAGGAAAGCTTAGTTGTTGGCTTTCTTACACTTCTTACACTGAGCAAACTAAAAAAACTAAGAGAAAATAAGCAGTTCTCCAGCTATTATTTCTTAGTAAATATTAATAACGGCACCTGGAGCTGTGAACATATCTTGTACATTTTTATGTGGTCGTTGCGAGTCACACTCGCACTAATCAGAAAGTACCAGTATTTAGTAGTAATAGCTCAGTGATTCGCATGCGATGTAAGGTCATATTGGTGTTGGAATATCCATAGTAGTACTGTGATACGAGGGTGAAGACTGGTAAAAGAAGTAAGTCTAGAAGCAATAAATTGAACTCTGAATTTATTTAAATTATTAAATTATTTTCAAAACGTTACATAGGCACGTGACTCACTTTAAGTCACATGAAATCTTCCTCATCATCTACATTTACATGTATTTTATTGTATACCGACGTCAGGAGCCGCCTGCCTGGGCCAGTGTCAACAACGATGAGCTCGTCGTGGTTTCCGTTCAATTTCTCCTTCCAGCAGCTTACCCCTCCTTTGTCAATACAGCGAAGGTTCATCTCGTTCATTCTCAAGAGGTTTCTCGGTCACCTATTAAAGCCTGGCCAGTTAAATATCGACCAAATTGACGCGCAGATTGGCAATGGGTTTGTTGAGGTCAAGAATCTCGAGCTTGACAACACAGTGAGTCTTGTTTATTTTCTGTGATGCTCATTCTAACAACAATATAGGCTATCAACTCGTTGCTAGAAGGCCTTCCTGTTTTGTTTCAGTCCGGGAGGATCGCCTCAGTCACTGTACGCATACCATGGCCCAATCCCTTTTCTTCCACTGTCGGGCTTTCTCTAGCCGGGATGCACATCACACTCGATATATCTACACCGGATAATGTAAGTGGTATGAGCCATTCAACTGATCTGGCAGAGTCCGTTGCCTCGGTTGCAGAGGAATTCATTCATGAGGAGCTGTCCGAGAGGGAAGAAGCCCTCTTACGTGACTCCATCCATCAAGGTCCCTCATTTAATAATGCGACTGATGGCTTACCTGCATTTCTGGATCCGTCCCTTACTCAAGAGCCTGATCGGCAGAAGACTGCAGAAATGGACCCGGAAGGTGTTTCAATCTTCGCAGGTCTTTTTGAACGCTTATTAGCTCGATTCAATTGCGATGCCTCGAACACACGAATAACATTAGTTCATTCTGCTAATGCTGGTGTTACTCTGGATATCGCACGTATCCGTTACCTTACGGGATCTGCCATTTCTGGAGAGAGCTCCAGCTCAAGTCAAGCTGAGATGCCCGCTGGCGAGACGCGTTCAGTTATTATTGAAGGGATGAAATTAACGATGTGTGATCTGACCCCAAGCATTCTTGCGCCTTCTTCTCCGCCGTCCCCATCAACTTGGATACCTACGAAATCATTATCCCATTCACTACGCGGAGACAGCGACTCAGAAATGGATGATGAAACACAAATGATGATGTCGCAGTCACTTGTTTCGCTTCCCCCTCGCCTTGTGCAAGTTTCTGCGAGACCCCCGTCTCCCTCTCTTTCGACTATTTCTTCTACATCATCAAGTATGTATCAAAGTGCGGTATCTGCATCTAGGATTCCGTCGCAATCCGCTAGTCCTTCAGGAGATGCTACAAATAATTCAGTGCCAGTACCTGAAAAGAACGAAGAACAGGTTATATTGACCATCTCTGAACCTATTGTTTTTCGTCTTACAACACCGCCTCCTTACGTCCCTTCAGAGCCTTCGTCTAACGTTCAGCTTTGTGATCATACCAGTGCAGAAAACAGAGGCAAGGACAGAGCACAACTAGAGAAACTCAAACTTGACATCTCTGTTGGGATTATCGCCATTTGTCTCAATGCACGGAATTTGCGCGGACTCCTAAGTATCGCAAGTGCTGTCTCTTCTGCTATCAATGCACCCTCTATGGTTCTCAGACGAAAACCACATACAAGCTCTAGTGCAGTGGGGCTGCCCTTGTTTGACCGCTTGGGTCTCGATTTGCACGTAAAAGGTATCATCGCTCTTGTCCTCGGTAATTTAAAGAATGAGACAATGCAGCTGGAAGATCCTTCTTCGTCAACATTTTTCTCCCGGCCGCTCGTACCGCCATACTTACCATGCGGATATATTCGCCTTCACATTGACTCAATCGAAGGTACCGTTACAGGCCGAAATTCCTCGGCTCCTCTTCACCCATTTGCATCTCGTCGTGCCTCTGTGTCTTCACTATCGTCATCATCACCAATATCAAACAATGGAATCGCATCGTGTACTTTATCAGACCTCTCAGTTCTCGCTTTTCACTCTTCTAAGAATGTCATTACTGCTTTAAAACACAACGCATCTTCGCCCATTCTAATTACGGACTTCAATCTTATCGACTCATATCGCATCAACCAGCCATCTTCCATTCATCAGAAAGTTTTGGCGCACAGTCACAACCATCCTTATACTGACGGGGACAAGGGTGCGCCTTTACCTACTTTTGACGTCGTTGATTGGACTTTAAAGAAAGGACGAGGCCATGGTTCAAGTCTTCGAGCATGGAAAACGAGACCTGCTCACTTACCCCCATTACATCACCGGAAGGCTTCGAGTGGACTAGGTGCAGGTCTGGTTTCTAATATTGGATTTACAAATTCCATGGCACAATCCGGCCCCTCACCGGTCAACGCAAACTCGTTGAAGTCTATTCGAAATCCAGCTATTTCGATCCAAATATTTTTTGGAGGGGCCACTGCGGGTGATTTAGAAGCCGTCGTAAAGACTGCTCCGTTGCATGTTTTCGTCGATCTTGGAGCTGCATCGTCTGTTCTCAATTTCATTGACGAAGTTCTTCCTGATTACAACTCTGTCGCCTCTTTTCCTCCTACTGAGGTTCCGTCGCCGATGTTACTCGCTGATCGTGACCTACCTCACGATGTTTACTCTCGAACAGGGGACCAGGAAAGGGAGAGGAGAAGGCTTGAGAAGCTTGTTTTAGATGACTTAAATTTGGATATAGACTATCGCAGAACGGGCGATATAACTCCTACAGGAGGAAGCGGACCCTCTCGTAGAAAGGTGACAGCCTCACGATGCATTAATTCTCCCGCATTATCTGATTTTTGTTTGAATGCAGCTTCACGAATTATATCAACCAAAACCTCGCTTGGACATATATTCCCCCCNTTGTGCGAGTCGAAGTTCGAGTCCCAGCCCCTCGTGCTTTACATCCTCGTTCTGGCGCGCTAGTTATAGACATCCATCATTCCCACTGCATCTCTAATCCATCTTACTCCGCTCGCGATGGTCGTCACACGCCTCGCTTTAAGGAACTTGACAATCGAAAAACAGAATTTGAGGAGTGGTTTAGTGATGTGAATGGAGCTCCAGCAGCATCTGTAAAAATGCAACGCGTTGTTGTCGCATATGCTGGGCTTGGACAGACGCAGGCTGTGTCTGCGCTTTCACTCGGACCTGTCAAAGACTCAAATGAGGAAGGCAATCGCGACATTGATGACCTTCCTCCTCTGCTTCCATTAGTCCTTTTACGCACCACCGAATCTGCTGAGTCTGTGCGACCACAAGCTAAATCAACAGCATTACTTGCACAAATCCCCTCCGTACACATCGTCATGAATAAGGGCATGCTTGATGGTTTGCAACTTTGGGCTGATGATATGAATCAATGGGCGGAGAAGTTGAATAGTCATCGAATGTCAGGTAGCAGCACGCGAGCGGAAGTTAGCCGGAACCCTAGTTTGATAGGTAGCCGATACTTCATCAAGCGCGCAGGAAGTGAGAGCACAGAAAACGAGTCCAGGAGTACGCCGAGTCCAGGAACAACGAAGAGCGAGCTGGTCATAAAGACTGTTCTCTCCGAAGGCAAGTGTATTAGTTCGTAATTTGTTTGTTGAAATCTGAATTGTTTTGTTTGTAGTGTTCATTCGCCTATTGGTCCCGATTGGTACAAACACTATGTCAGACAATATTCGACATTTGGATATATGTGCTTCTGATATAGACTCCTTGGTCGAAGTCAAGCCCGAGGGGAAAGTAAGTATTCATTACTACATTGAAAGTGTATTTCTCAATTTACATTTCAAGGAGGAAACCGTGGTTTCACTAAACATACTCAATACTTGTATCACGGAGCACTCTTCAGATGTTCTACATGATCTAGTGACGTCTAGCTCACCAAGTATTGTAAGTTGGGTATGCTGTCACTTGACTGAATGATGTGATTCAATTGGTTTCAAAGAACATGCGTAAACAGGCGGTCCTCAAGCTTCGCTTCCGATCCGTGACTTTGCCGGGTACTATCGCGAAGGAATCGAAAGTGCGGATGACATTACATGGGTTAAGAATAAATATGTGGTCGGATCTGGATTGGATTCAAGACTTGTTGCGTTTCGCGAAAGCACCACCTGGGGTAAGCTGTTGGTACCTGCTATACTTGCTTTGTCTTATTTAACTTCGTAGGCCTTCGAATCTGTGTTGCCCAGTGAACGAACACAAATATCAATCAATATTTTTGAGTGCGCGTTTCGAATAACTCCACCTTCGCATCCCAGTGCATTTGTTCTTTCGCTGGGTGGCGTTGGTCTTTCGACCGAGTTGGCGAATGATTCTAAAGAGACGGCATTGAATGCTTCTGTCACAGCTTTATCCCTGCTACTGACGGACGATACCCAAACGCTGTTAAATCAAACCAATTTTCATCCAGAGACGGATATTGAATACTGGATGGTTCGTTTTGCAGATCTCCATTGAACGTAGTTTCGTTAAATCAAGATTTAGGGTGTAGGTTATGCTCTTTTTGCGACTATCGAGGGACTCGAATTACACTTGAAACACAACGGCGACCCCGTCCCTGATACACGTGTATGCATTTCAGTTTACTCTGTCTAGACTATTTTTATCATCTTGTCTTATAGGTTGGTATCGACGGCATGAATCTAAGCGTTTACCTCTGCGCAGACAGTATATCAGGAATAATCTCGTTTGCTACTGATCTGCAAACCTTGTTTGTTTCGGAGGCAGATGCAGTACCGTAAGTATATTTTCTCCTTTACTTTCCTTGTGAAGGCTTTGACCGACGCTTGTCAACATTCATAGCCCTGTGCAGGTCAAGCTTCCGCGCAGGCCAACGGATGTTTCCGAATCACAGGCACCAAACCTTCTTCGTAAGTGTACTAATTCAGCGGTACTGATACTGCCCTGTTCTGAAAGGAGTATCTTAGTTTCTTTGGATGAACAGGCATTTCGTCGCCAGCCTGTCATTGGCCCTTTGCCAGATATGATCAGTGACGATCTCCCAAGTAACGCTGAGTATTTGGATGCGTCATTTGGTGCTGCAGCTGGCTTTCGTCCTTTGGACGAGGGTGAGGACGATGAGTTCTACCCTGAAGCAACAGATGCAGCGACACAATCCGCTGGAAACATAGTTTCAGCACACGGTGGGGAAACCATTAAGATGCTGTGCTCAGCCTTCAAGATTATCGAGAATTTTTACGACACGTTGACACCGAGCTCCATCGATTTTGCGTCCGAGTAAGTCCTTCGTCTGGTCCTCCTCAAGTAGACTAATTAATATCTCCGTAAAGGCATGGGGATACCTCTGTTAAAATGCGAGCGCTGGGTTGCAACGTGTATCTTCTTCTTTACGAGGGCTACGACTGGGAACGAACCAGAAAAGCCATACAAGAAGAAGTGAAGCTGGTGAAACGTCGTCTTGCAAAAATTAGACAGCTCCTAGCTAATGGACAAACCTACGACCCTGACGTCGAGGATGTTAACACTGTGCTTTTTAATTCTGTGTATGTCGGTCTTGATCAGGACGTAGAGGGACTGGAAAGAGAGGATTTGATGGCGGCTATTGATGAAGAACTGAACGGCAACACGGACGCTGAATCTGAGAGCTCATGGCAATCATTCAAGCCAAATTCCAGAGTAAAATCAAATTCTCCCAAAACAACATTGCGAACGAAAAGACTGCATCGGTCGAAGGGACCTAGTATTGAATTTTCTCTGCAGGAAATGGCCGTAGACTTCGACCAGTACATACCTGGCGCTAATCTCGCTTCACGCCTGCTCTTTACTATAAAGAATCTGGAGATACTTGATCATATCAAGACATCTACTTGGAGCAAGTTCTTAACGGAGATGAGATCAGACTCTCAAGGAAATATCAGAGAAACCGATTCAGATATGGTGCGAGTAGAATTGCAGATGCTTTTACCATATCGTGGTCATTCAGAACAAGAAGCGCGCCTGAAGGTATGCATATAGTTCACTAACATTATACTTTTAATCCAAATACTGTTTCAAGGCAAAACTGCTGCCGCTGAGGCTCCACGTTGATCAGGATGCTCTGGACTTCTTGAAAAAGTTTTTTAGCTTCAAAGACACCGAAGCCACGCCGTCGCCACCTTCAGATAATGAAATATTTTTTCGTAAGTTCTTGTCCATCGTTTATCCCAAATTACAACCTCATCGCTACCTCAGAACATGTTGAAATATTTCCTATTGACATCAAGCTCGATTATAAACCCCGAAGAGTCGATTATAGGGCTTTGAAGGAAGGCAAGACAATTGAGCTCATGAACTTTTTCCACTTCGACGGTGCCGAAATGACGCTTAGACACATCACATTAAAAGGCGTTCGTATTTAAGTTCTATGTCGCGCTGCGCTTTACTGAAATGAAGTCTAGATCACTGGTTGGCCAAGAATGTTTGACACGTTGAACGACCTTTGGACTCCGGACGTTAAAGCGAACCAGCTTGTAGATGTCATATCTGGGGTGTCACCCATTCGCTCCGCTGTGAACGTCGGATCAGGCGTCGCAGACCTTATATTACTTCCCATTGCACAATATAAGAAGGATGGACGAGTCATCAGAGGCCTACAAAAGGGGACTACAGCATTCGTAAAATCTACAGCAATGGAGGCGATTCGACTTGGTGCGCGACTCGCGACCGGCACTCAGGTTGTCCTGGAGCAGACGGAGACTGTCCTAGGCGGACAGTTCACAGGACCACTCACAGCAGAAGCGGTGCAGGTTTCACCCGCTGGTACCGACTTTAAGGACCGTCTCTTAGGCGAGGAGGATATCGATGCTGATGACCTGTTCAGCAAGTACGCTGAACAACCGACGAACATTAAGGAAGGCATGCAATCAGCGTACAGGACCCTGTCACAGAACATTAAGACTGCAGGTCAGACTATTCTCGCGGTGCCTATGGAAGTCTACGAGCGATCAAGTAAAGAAGTACGCCATTTTTTTAAAATGGATTCTAATGATGCTGTCTGACGCGCCTTCGTACGCTAGGGTCCTGCTCGCGCTGTCATCCGAGCGGTACCGATAGCAGTTTTGAAGCCAATGATCGGCGCGAGCGAAGCTATTAGTAAGACGCTGCTGGGACTCCACAACTCACTCGACCCACAATCACAGATGGACACTGAGGCCAAATATAAACACCGGTGACCTCGTGCGATACCTATTTCTGACCTTCTCATGTTGCGGACCCATTCTCTACATTGTTTGCAAACTGTTTTCCCACTATGCATTATACATAAGATGTTGTATGTATTATTACAATGGAGATTATGAAAAACGAATGAATGGACAGGCCTATGCTCACAACTGCAACAAGCCGGTACATGGCGTAACAAACCAGAATATGATAACTATGCTATCAATCGATCTCCATACCCATCGTGCGCCCTTCGCTCGGTACGAGCGCACTTCTCTTCGCGGGCACACGAACTTTTTNGTTTGACCTTCACAGGCGTCGAGTCTACCGAAAGTGCCTCCATCGGCTGAACAAGCTTGACGGTGCTCAGAGCAGTAAGCTTCTTCTTGCGATGTACAAGGAGTTTCGCACGACTTGCAGCCATACTGTGGATAAAAANGGTAAGAACACAATCAAAAAAAAAAAGAATATACGGTATGAAAACATAAAATGAATACGCACCGATTCTTCCAGAATGCATGCTCGCGCCGTTGCCTGATCTCACCCACGCGCTTCATCGCCTTGATCGTCGTCTGCACGAGCTCGCGATTGTAGCGCACCGGGACATTCCGCCTCTTCTCGAAATCAATTGTCGAGTCCTGGAGAGCAAGTGTCGTGAGCTTTCTTCTCTCAATCAAGAAGTATCAAGTCGGTTTTGACGCACAATCGTCATCTCCTTGCCATGCGCCTTCCTGAATGCCTTCGTCCATTTCACTTTCCGTGGATTCCGCTTCATCCTGCAAGGGAAAAATTCCGTCTAAGCACAAAGTCTAGAAATGACAATAAATGCGCACGAACTTGAAGTTTTTNATGGCATCTAATGTCTGTGTTTAGAAATGCCCTAATATGATTTTTTTTTTTCAACAACGAAGACATCAACTCACTTAGACGTGCAGAATCGGAAAACCTTTGAATCATTCCGCACGAAGGCCGATCCTACAAATGACAATAAAGCGTGAATCGGGCTGCACGCCAGTCAGAGAAAAGGTCAAAGAGCAGTACCGTGACCAGGATATACATTCGTCGAGCAGAAATAACACTTCTCGATACGCATTTTGGTGTTGTCGCTGTCGCCGCGTTCGATGCCTCACGAAAAATGCATGCGTAATTTTGAACGATATTCTCACGGTAAACTAGTCACGTGGTATATTTGGATATGCCGGCAGAAGCCGGATAGTGCGGGCCGCTGCTGGCCCGGCGGGGCTGATCGAATATTAATATTAGCTTCCTCCGATCGAAGAAGAGAACTTGAAGGATTAATATTAATATTATCTGGTCTCGACTCTTGAGCGCCTCAATAATTCAACAGCCTTCTTAGTTCTCTAACCATCCGCAATCTCATCTTTCTAGATACTGGTTCTTCAACTATTTAGCCTTCCTTTCTGTTGACTTTGTTTGAGATGCGTTTATTAATTACAATATAGTGATAATCCAATATTAATATTAATGACGCGCACGCCGATCCTAGGCCTGATCCTAACTATTAAACTATATATCTTATTCAATATTCACTTTCTATAAAAGCTTCAACTACGCTGTATTACAATAATTCTTTACTTAGAGAATCCGGGGGAAAGACAGCTTAGGAATAAGTATTTGAGGGATACAGATGAAGTACTACTGCACCGTCACAGTCTCGAGACTTGAGGAGAGTACTACTAGTATTATCTAGTCCGAGTCGCTTATAGCCCACAAGTCATCCACAACTTCTCCGGCACGCACGCCAATCACACTCAAAAGCGTGTCGCTGAGCCCGTGCGTCGCCTCAGCGCATCCCTGGAGATACACACGGCTCCGAGAGCCCTCCGTAGTCGGCAGCAGGCGGTACGCGCGCGAGATGCGCAGCTGCGTAGTAGACGCGGCGGGGAATACATTCAGCGAGAGCGACAGGCTCGGCGAGGACGGCGGGGTGCTAGGAGTGCTCAAGCTCCCAGTGCTCGAGTGGTCCGTCTCCGTCGCCGCGTCGTGGTCGTCTTTCAAGTTGAAGCTGGCCGGCGCGTCCTCCTCTTCGGGCTCCACGGCGTAGTGTGCGGGCACGAGCTTGATAGGCACGTCTTCCACGGCACGCACGAGCCCAAAGTCGTTGGCGATGTTTGACGAGCGCAGGAGTCGCAGCCAGGCGGTGCGGTCGTACCCCGTTCCGCATATGACGGCGTCGTATGTGTCCTCGAGGAGCTTGTGCGTCAGGCTGTGTTGGCGGGTAAGGGCTATGCGCTTGGATGATGAGTTGCTTTCGGATGGGGGAGCGGAGGCTGCTCCGATGACGGTCTCGTATGTGCGGATGGAGACGCGGACATTTGGGAGAGCATCGTTGGATGCATCGCGCATCGCGATGTCGTATGAAAGCTTCTGGTTGTAGACGAGCTCGTAAAGCTGTAGCAATTTTATTCTTACATAAGAATTCGAGAAGGGGAGAACCAAGAACAGGCAAGAACATACGATGTCAAGCGTCACTGAATTTACGACGCTGTAATTTGTGTTCTTATATTCGGACATGATGTTGCCTCGTAAACGATCAGAGTGGAGATTATACCAATCATCGGTGACTGAGGACAAATCAAACAGCTAAAGTGAAATGGGGAACCGTAATACGAATGAATTGGAACATACTTTTAGGGTCAAAGATCTCGTTTACAAAAGGACTATCGTCACTCGGCTTCAGCGATCCCTTGCGGATGATCATGTCGATCTGATGACCTTTTGAATGGAGCGCTCCCAGGCGGTGGTGCATGTCCAGTACACACTCCGCTGAGCTTTGACCGCCTCCGACGAAGGCGATCTTGAGCGGCCTGTTAGTACCGCCGAGTTGGGCCAGAAGCGGACGGATCGATGTCATGTAAGACGCCGTGTGGAGCACAGGGACGCTCGGAGAGGTCTCCGGGGACCATTGCGAAGGTACCAGGGAAGACAGGACACGCGGAAGGCGTGGAGAGCCGCCTGCGGAGAGGATGATATGTTCTGCACGATAGAATGGATGAACGTATCACAAATCATGCGCATATAGAGATAGAATGGACTTCGCGCACTCGACCGCCTCACTATGAGCGCACCCGTATGGACCTGGCGACTCGTTACTTCTATAAGTTCCTGGACATCTAGAAAGATCTTGGAGATCGCGATGACCTCCTCGCTGTATGCGATGCCTACACCGCGCCGCTCGACCTCTCGAGCGGCCCAGGCGAGGTAGTCGGCGAACTCGCGGCGGGTGGGTATGGTTGATCCGCGGTTTATGAATGCACTCAGACGGTTTTGAGAGTGTAGGTAAGAGAGAAAGGTGAACGGTGAAGAAGGATTGCGAAGAGTGGCGAGATCTTTGAGGCAACTGGGAGCAGGCATCGTCAGTCGGTCGGCAAATGAGAAAAAAAANGCGAGAAACAGAGAGCGATGCTGACCTGATCTGCATTCTGGAGCCAGGAAGGAGCATGCCAGGATGCCATTGGAACTCTGCGTGCTTCTCTACGAATACGGTACGTGGTATATGTTTAACCTACGAAGTTAAGAACACTCTGAGTAGGAGTAAGGTTTAATATTTGCGCGTCAGATGCTTACTTGCTCAGACGCCTGTTTATCTAGGATTGCAACGGCGATGCCCAAATTTGCTGGGCCAAATCCGCAGCCTAGGATGTGGAAGGTTTGGATGTCTTGGGAAGGCGTAGGAGAGGGGGACATCGTTAAGGGCGTAGGCGCCTTAAATGCCTTGAGGCGAGATGGATAGCTGGAGGGGAAGGGTAAGAGCCAAAGAGGGATGGGGAAGATGGAATGATTGCAAAACTCCGTTCTGCCTTTTAGAGGTTACACGTCTGCAGCTGTCAATGCCAGTGACGGGTCGTGGTGAAGCGACAAAAATAAGTGAGGAACAAAGATACGGCCAAGTCTGTGGGAATTGTGAGATGGGGAGCATGCTGGGGAGAAAGCTGCAGTGAAGGACCAAGGAAGAGAGTGCGGTATGGTATAGAGGTAGAGGGATGAAGAGCCAAGTTGTTATCAGATAATGATAATGTAATGATTATCTCAAAATCTTAAGTAATCTCTCAGGCTGCCATGCATGTTTCCGTCCTCAACAAGGTCCTCAACCTCTTCGTCTTCCTCTTCGTCTTATAATTGCTCGTCTTGTATTTTCTTATTTATTTCCTCGGCAGCACAGCTCAACGCTCTTCTGCCCAACGTCCGCTTTGTCGCCGCACACCTCTGCATCTCCTATAAGTCCGAACCGCTCTGCGTCTGCATACACTCACCCACCATGGCCCCATCCGTCTCCCCCATCGCCACCTACAGCTTTCTCTCACTTCCAAATTTATCGTCTCTCCGCCACCCCCCACGCTCCCGAGAGACTGCATCTATACAGGTACACTCACTCTGTACAGAAAGAACGCTCCTTGTTGCCCTCGCACGCTGTTTAGGCTCTTACTGCTCTTCCAATGACGTCCTCCTGGGCTGGAAGAAACCGTGCACGAGCAGTTCGGCAAGCAACAACCGCGCTCTCACAGCTGCCCGTGTCTCCTGGGACTTGGAAGCCAATGCCACCTGGGAGCATGTCCAGCAGAGTATAATTCTCATAGACACCGAGGACGGTCCCGCGAGCATTCGCCGTGATCTCCAGCTCGAATTTGATCCCGGCCAGTCCCCGTTTCTCGCGATCGTCTCTGAGGATCTCGCCTACGACCACTCGCTTGTCGTGTCGCTCGAGTCCGCCCAGACGAACACGCTTCATCTCGCTTATTCCACCCTCTTCTTTCATGTCTCAACCGCTCAACTCTTGGTCTCCCAACTTCGTCATGTCATAGCACACATCCTCGAATACCCGTCTAGCGACCCCAGGTCGCTCGCGTTTCTCCCGCCCGAGCTGCAGTCTGCCGTCCCGCTGCGCCCGGAGGGCCCCNTATTACACACATATCCCCGAGCCGCGCACCGTCGCAGATTTTCTTATACGGCATGACCCCTCACTGAACGCGCTCGAGTACTATCCTGACCTGTATGAGGACGATTCCGACGCGTTTGAGCGCGCCGTGCAGCGTCTCACGTATGGCGAACTCCACGCGCGATCTAATCGTTTCGCGGCATATCTGTGTGCCCAGGGCCTTGAGCTTGAAGATCGCGTGGCTTTATGTTTGCCGCGTGGCATCGAGTTCCATATTGCAATGCTGGGTGTATTTAAAGCAGGCGGGTGTTATGTGCCAGTGTGTATTTTTGTTCCCAAGTCTTTGGCTAAATTTAAGTATAGTGTTGATTAAATTGGCTATCAGATTGACCCGGAGCTTCCTGAGGAACGGAAGAAGTTTATTGTTAGTGACTCTTGCGCGCGTTTTGTCCTCATGGAAGATAACATCCAGTCGCACATCAATGATTCAGAAGCATTTCCTGCAGAAGACATTAACAACGCGCAAAGCGAAGGGCTCGCCTATCTCCTGTATACGAGTGGGACGACTGGTACGCCGAAAGGCTGCTTGCTGACGCATGACGGCTTCGCGCAGGCGATACATGCTTTGAGCTGGTTCCCGACTGAAGCTGGCCTAGGAAAAACCCCCAGGCCCCAAGGCAGTCGTTACCTCGCTATTGCTTGTAAGCCTTCGAGTTCTTGCAATGCCTTTGTCCTTATACACATTTTGTACTCGTGCTCATTTTTTTNCTTGTTGTAGCGGTCGCGTTTGATGTGCACCTATCGGAAACATTCGTCAGTATGTCTCTTGGGATGACGCTCATCTCGGCGCCACGCTCGCAGCTCCTCGAGGACCTTCCCCGGTGGCTATCCCGTCTGCGAATCTCGCTTGTTGGAATCGTGCCGAGTCTCATCGAGGCAACGATGCATGCGGTTGCTGAGTCCACTGAGCAGAGGGAAGATGCCGATGGGCAGAATCAAGGTATGGAGTTAGTGTATATTGCGAGTGGAGGTGAGAAGATGAGTGATAATGTGCGTATCGAAGACTGCGTATTCGAAAACGTATGTCCTCACCCTTTTGATTTTCTCAAGATACTGGACAAGTGGGCCGATCATCCGTCTGTCACCTTAGCAAATTACTATGGGTACGCATTCAATTCTTACATTTCCAGTCAATAAAAGAATTTATATTTTCCTTCATCATTGTCTAGACCAAGTGAAGTGACTATCGGGTGTTCTGCGCGCTTCATGACGTCCCGCACGCGGAAGGAAAGTATCGGTCGGATTTTCGAAAACTGTTCTGCGTATGTTGTCAATGAGAACCTCGAAACAGTCATCCGCGGGGGAGTTGGTGAACTTCTTGTCGGAGGACGGCTCGTGGGACGTGGTTACCATGGACGGTCGGATTTGACAGAGAAGGCATTTATTGATTGGCAAGGTGAAAGGGTGTATCGGACAGGCGACTTAGGTGGGTATTGTATCTCCGTCATGAACTTTTACCCCATTTGCTTAATCCAATTCTGTTCAGTTCGACTTATGCCTGACGATACATTCGAAATCATGGGACGCATAGACACGCAAATTAAACTCCGGGGTGTCCGCATAGAATCTGAGGGCGTCTCTTCTGTCGTTCGCAATGCTGCAATGAAATTTCCTGGCCTGAAATCTCACGGCGTCGCAGACGTCTCGACTGTCCTCGCGCGCCATCCGCATCTGCATACGGACCAGCTTGTGTCCTTCATCTCATGGGACTCGTCTATTCCCATCGGCCACCGTCGGTCTGAGAAGCCGCATGTCCTCACGAGCGCACCGTCGGGGCTGATGCGTGCACTTCGAGACGCATCCACGCGCGAGCTCGCGAGTTATATGCGTCCTGCACATATAGTACCACTTGACTTTCTCCCGCTGAATCCGAATGGGAAGACAGATGAGAAGGCGCTTGTTGTGCTGTTCCAGGGTGAGAGCCTTGAAATGCTCGGACGCGCCGGCGCGCAGAATGACGAGAATGACGGCGCGGGTGGGAATACTCCGACTTCGAATCGACCGTTGAGTGAGACGGAAGCGAGGATTGCGGATATCGTGGCGCACTTCACGGCCATTCCTCGTGAACAGCTTAGACCGTCGTCTAACCTGTTCGAGCTTGGGCTGGACTCCTTAAAGGTTGTGCGCCTTGCATCGGAGATGCGCTCTACACTTGGACTCGGGCCTGTTGTCTCCGTCGGCAATCTTGTGCAACATCCAACTATTGAGGAGCTTGCTACACTTACCCAGGGAGGTAATGATAATCGTGTAAGAGCATCACGGGATTCCTATGTAACTGCATTCTCGACGCAGTGGAGGCAGGAGATCGAAGAGGCAGTTGGCCCGGAGAAAGTTGAAAGCATTCTGCCAACCTTCCCAGTTCAAGATGGCGTCCTATACCGCTCAGCAGATCTCAACACCCTCTATGTGCAGCATGTCGTGTTGAAGATCCACGAGGGTGTGGATACCGAGAAGCTCAAGAGTACTTGGGCAACGTTGATGTCTCATCATGAAATACTTCGGTTCGTCCCTTTTCGTTATTTTTGCCTCATTGTAATCTGAACGTGCGTTTAGATCTGTATTCCACTTTTCCTCTGCGCTTGTCCAGGTCATTTTGAAGTCCGACTCTTGTGAGCTGCCGTGGCAGGAACGGACGATAAAGACAGGTGATGCAGACAGCTTCTCGTCGGATTTTGTTGAAGGCGATGCTCTTGAGTTTGCAAGGAGCATAAACGAGGACGTTAGCATAGCACCCCCATTCCGTCTCGTTCTCTACCGCGGGGAGAAGGGCACAGCGATTTTTCTCACTTTATCAATTCACCACTCTATTTTCGATGGTATTTCATTGCCCCTCTTACTCAAGGATGCAGAGATGCTTTACCTTGACGAAGGGTTGCAATCTCCCACACCGCTTGCGGAAGTGCTTGACTCGATTTACGACGTCGAACTCGACGATGCGGCAAGCTTCTGGAATACAACGTTCGATGGTTTCGACTGGTCCAAAGTCTCGCGACTGCTTGCATCCGGGGAGAGGGCGAATACTTGTTCCATCCCATTTACGAAGGGAGGTCTTTGCGAGTGGGAGGCGAAGGCTGCGCAGGCCAAGGTATCGATGCAGGCGCTCATGACGGCATCATTCGGTGTATGTCTCGGAAATTATCTGTATGGTAATTCTGATGTGGTCTTCGGGGTGAGCCCCTCACTTCTTCTATAATTATTTCACCCTTTTCATGAGTTTTGATAGGTGATACGTTCAGGGCGTTCTTTCACGGAGGAGAAGTTGAATAGAGCCCAAGCCCCTCTTCTCTCCGTGCTTCCTACACGTGTTAATGCTACTGGAGACTCTGATGTTTTGGCAGCTGTTCAACAAAACATTGGCGGTGTCCTCGTTTTCGAGCATACACCGCTTAGCCAAGTACAGCAATGGCTGCAGCCGGGGAAGACCCTCTTTGAGGCGTTGTTATCAGTCTCGATTGATGAAGGAGCTGAGACGAAAATCTGGGATGTCTTGCACAGTTCTCAGCCGCAGGCAGATGTAAGCTATCTCGCACATTATTTTCGATATTTTCTCTATCAATCAGGATTCTGACTATTTTCACCCAGTATATATTAGCGATCGAGATTGTCTTGAACCAGAAAACAGGAGAGATTCGCGTCGACTGTGCTTATACTGATCCGCTGTCGAAGGATTTAATCGACCGTTTGCTGCCAGACATCGAGGCAACGGCATTCACATTAGCAGAAGGGCATCATGTGACTTCTCCTGGCATACCAGCAGCTGTACTCCAGTCTGGAGAAAATGCAGAAGATGATGATGAAGATGGACTCCCTGACGGTGCTGTTGATCACGAGCTTGAGGAGAAAATCCAGACACTCGTCTCTCAGTTCCTGCGAATCGAAGAAGACCAGGTCTCCGCTACGTCGTCTTTGTTTGCTCTCGGTTTAGATTCTATCAAATCTGTCGGGCTCACCCGCGCGCTTAGGAAAGAGGGATTGAACATTACGGCACTGGGGTTGATGCGCCGCCCATATATCCGATACATTGCTGCTTGCCAGATACAGAATGCGAAAGGTTCATCGAATGTAGAAGCCGAAGAGAATGATCTTCTGAAGAGCGCCAGAGCGGAAATTGTGAAGTATGTTGACAGCAATTTTGCTATGCTTAATGAAACAGACAAAGTCGAACTTTATCCCGTCACTGTCCTCCAAGCCGGAATGCTCTCGCAGGTACGTCTGAACATATCGACCTCCCTAGTTAACATTTTATTCATCTCGCTTCCTTCAGACAATTAGCTCTGGCGGTCATCTGTATGTCCACGCGTTCCCGTTCAAGTTATCAACAACGGTTGAAATTGAACGCTTCAAGCAGGCTTGGCAAAGTGCTGTGCAGTACTTCAGCACTCTTCGGACATCCTTCCATTTCCTAGAAGAAAAGGGCTCATGGATTCAAGCTATCCATTCTAATGTTGAATTGAAATGGAGTGAAGTTGATTCACCCGCTGAGGAATCCATGGCTTCCAGCATAGAAAAGTACATTACGTCCATTGACTTCTCTTCGGAGACTGCATTCGCATTGCCACCAGTTCACTTACGGCTGTACCGAGGAACCGGAGAGTCTGCCGCGTCGGCAAATACACTGGTTCTGGTTATGCATCATGCTCTTTACGACGGAATAGCAATATCCAGACTTTCAGACGTACTAGAAGCATTCTATTGCAGCGAAGAGCCTATCCCAAGCCCTCAATTCGTTGACCTCATGGGTTACTTCGAGTTTCAGGAACACTATGGAACAAAATACTGGATAAAGCATTTGCAAGACTTTAAGCGACTTGCCCTGCCTCAGAATGCTCCCTCGAGTGAATCGCCGTTGCCCTCGACATCTTCCTCCTTCGAAATACCCCTGACATCAACGCGCCTGGGCGAAGCATGTAAATTATTTGATGCCACTGTGCAATGCTTCGGACAGGCGGCGCTCGCAAAGTGTTTAGCGAAAGTGTATAACAGCCGTGACATACTCTTTGGACATGTAGTGTCTGGTCGTAACGTTGCTCAGGCAGAAGATGTTTTGGGCCCGATGATTGTGAGAACAAATTTTGTTGTTATTCACATATAACTCACTGATTGGATTTCCTTACATTAGAGTACGCTGCCCTGCAGAGTACTCATTCCTCAAGGGCTTAATAACTTAGATTTCGTCCGTTCGATTCATGGCCAAAATTTATCAGCCCAGAAATGGCAGCACGCCTCGATAAGATCGATACAGAGGAAGCTGGGGGTGAACTCTCTTTGGGATAGCATCTTTGTCTTCCAGCCCATCATGGACGGCGCGTCTGAAAAGATGAATAAGCTGTGGCAGTTTGATGACTCCGAGGATGAAGTTGCGAAAATACAGGTACTTCTTTACTCACTACGGGTAATTTGCGCCAGACTGATATTTGCCATTACAGTATCCTCTAAACATCGAGCTTCATCAGCATGTTGATCGTCTCGTCATAAAAGCAGCATGCCAATTAAATATTTTGTCTGAAACAAACCTCAATGATATCCTCAGACAGTTCTCGGACGAGTTAACTTCAATTATCGACAAGCCCTCGGACATTGCTCTTTCCGAGCTTTCTTTCAACGGAGTCTATTTGAACCATAATGGAGAGACGACAAACCTAGGGATAGGTCATATAAATGGGTCTACTGGTGCTGAGTCGCATGAATCTGATCCTCAAACATCGGCATTCATTGAAATTCTGGCCGCTTCCACCAATGTCGCCTTGGCAAACATCAAGCTCGACACACCTCTTGTCTCTCTAGGAGTTGATTCAATCTCTGCCATTCAGATTTCTTCGAAAGCGCGACAGGCCGGACTAAATATCCATGCTGCAGATGTTTTACGTTGTCAAAGGCCTGTTGACATGTTGGACATCTTGAAGGAAAAACGGGGCAAGTCAAAACCAATGGTCCATCAACAAGCCTTTGAGATAACGTCAGAAGCTAAGAGATCCATTTTGCGCGCTTTAGATATCTCATTTGACACGATTGAAATGATTTCGCCGGCTTCAGCTGGCATGAAATGGCTCATTGGCATGTGGCAACTGAGTGGTCGCTCACGCTTTCAGCATGCTTTTGCTTTCGGACTACCCAGTGATGTTGACGAAGACAAGCTTAAGTCGGCCTGGAGCAGTCTAGTCAAGGAGCACCCCATTTTGCGTTCCACGTTTGCTTCCACAAGTGCATCCGATGTACATATTGTAACATTCAAGGAGCTTCCGAAGGAAAGACTCTGGTCGACTCGGGTCATCAGCAACGATCGGCCTTCCGATCAGGCTATCTCAGGAATCTTGAAGGATCTCGTCTCATCACCTCTCTCAACTGATTTACCTCCTATCCAAGTTGTACTCCTGCGTTGCCATGGGTCAAAATACTTTCTTGTGAATTTGCATCATTTTCAATACGACGCATGGAGTTTCCGACTGCTCATAAATGATCTACGACACTTGTATCTGGGAGACCATATGGTCAGTAGTGGCAACTTAGTCTCACTCTTACATAACTGTAGTTCTCCGTCTTTCAAGGAGGGACAGAAGCAGTATTGGCAATCCTATCTCCCTGCTCCCTTCACGCCGTCACTTTTCCCTAGTATTTCCGTCGAGAACGACCGTGACAGGCTCGTTTACACCGACCGCAAAGTACTGCGAAATGTACCTGCTCTTCGTCAGCGAGCTCACGCCCTGTCATTGTCTCTGAATGCCGTGTTCCTGGCATGCTGGGCGCGCGTTCAGGCAGACTATTCCAAAACAAGTTCGGCGACTTTTGGGCTTTGGCACCTGGGTAGATCCGGTGTAATCGATGAAATCGCTAGTTTGGCCGTTCCTTCCATGAACGTCCTTCCAATTCATGTCAACACTGTCCGGTCTGACCTGCATGAACTATCTAGTAAACTTCAAACGGCGCTGAGGCAGCGCTCTGCAATTGTGGAACAGAGCCACCTGGAGGATGTGAACCACTGGTGTGGAGGTGACAAGCGCATAATGTTGAATGTTTTCATTAACATAGTAGCGACGGCGGAGCTGGAAGAGGATGGCTTCGGAAGTCTTCTAAGCCCGATAAATGTACGTTGAACATATATATATGTGTGTATAATGCCCAGACATTAAGATATAATATTGCAGATGCCTTACTTCATTCCGAAGGTACTTGAGCCTGAAGCGCGCTCGACGGCAGGGAGACTTGCCATCTGCGACTTGATAGAGGAAGCAGTATTGATCGATTTCGTAGCTATCGGGCAGAATGTGACCGTGTCCATCGAGTATGCTGGCAATTATCTCGATACCGACAAATGTCATGAGTTGATCACAAAATGGGCCGGACTTGTTAACGAGACTCTAAATGAGTAAATTCACAGACGGAAGAAGGGAACAGGAAATACAGCGTCATGAATATAGACAAGTTAGAGTGCGGAAACATTGTATAACGTTTATTTATCGCGGACTAGACAAATTTATTTGTTTCATTTATACTCCATTCTCGCGCGCGACCCGAAGGCATTCCTGTTCCAAACCTTTCAGCCAGATCACCTGTATACCTGCATCCATGAGTTTCCTCGCGCCTTCACACTGTACGAAATCATCTGGTTCGCCAACACCGATAATACAACGTTGAATTTTTGCCGCAATGAGTGCGTCGGCACATGGCGCAAGTCCGGACGTTCGAAGTGAGCATGGCTCCATTGTGGTATACACATCAGTTACTCGTAGGATGTCATCGATGGACGTGTCCACCGTAGTTGGGAGTAGTTTGCGCAACTGGTCCACCGACAAGTTGTGGGCCTTGGCGAGTGCATTCGCCTCTGCGTGCGTATTCCCTTCGAGTTCCCTGGAATACCCACGAGCGAGTATGACAGGTACCGCGTCGGGGGGGGCGCACAACAAGCACGCAGCCGACGCAGAATGCTGTCTGTACAGGCCTACACTTGCGCGCCTCCTCGAGCGCTTGATTCATCATGCTAAAGTGGAAGGCATCTGAGTCTGCATAGAGCAAGTGAACAGAGAAAAAAAATGGATATTTTTNCGTTTGCCAAACCTGAATTCATCTACCGTGATTTACGAACGTTGAGGTGATGACTCGGGAGCACTACCAAATTCAGCACCGCCTTAGCTACCGCATTTGGAAATGGCCCAGGATATACAAAAATAATTAAGAGGCTAGCTAGTTAACGTGGTACATTGCGGACATTACATATGTATAGAATTGTGCAAGAACTGCTATGCAAGGTTAAGTTTCTTTCAATATCGTGACACTGTATAAATAGGACTTCAAGCCTCCACGGAAACAATGTGAGCTCCAAGCTTGCTGGGAGGAGGTACGAAGCGCTAGTAAATTTGCGCAATAAGTAAACCTTAAAAAAANGAAGAACTTAATTTTCTCACTCTAGTTTTTATTCCTCCGGCGCTAGGTAGTCTAGTAGAACCATCAGTAAGCCAAGCATCAACCTCAGCAGCGGCGCCACGGCCCTCGCTAGTGATATTGTCAGAAAACGATAAACAAGTCTGTGGAGGAAATGTAAACGTACTTGATACCCCAGACGATAAGGGACTGGCCACGACGGCAATCACCAGCAGCGAAGACTCCATCAACATTTGTCGAGTGTTTCTGGAGAGAGTATAATAAGTATCGTATAATAAGTATCCGAGAAAGTGTCTCCAATGTGTACCAACCTTATGAGGAGTTTGGATGTTAGAACGGCCGTCTTGCTTGATACTGAGAGCCTTGAGGGCTTCATTTTGAGGGCCTAGGAATCCCAGGGCGAGGAAGACAAGCTGTGCAGGGAAGAACTTCTCCGAGCCTGGGACTTCCTCCATCTTCCAACGGCCTCCTGACTCTCTCGTCCATTCGACACGGACTACCAAAAGTAAGATCAGAATGGTAAAACAACCGCAAAAGGGATGAATGAACGAACCAGTGTTTAGACCCTTCAATTTGCCATCTTCGTCAACGACGAACTCCTTTGTAGAAATGGAGAATTCGCGTGGGTCTAAGCACGCAATGAGTTACTAAACGTACACGATGAAGGAAAATACCCGCCATTTCCGAAGTGCGCTGCAACCTCAGTGTGGCCATAGTCTGTGCGGAAGATACTAAATAACGAGTCAACGTGATGTTGTAAGTCAAGTCTGATATTAATTACCGAGGCCACTGCGGCCATGGGTTATCTCTCTCTCTTGAAGCAGAAGGTTTGGGAAGAAGCTCGAAGTTCGTAACAGACTTCGCGCCATGCCGCATTGCAGTGCCGATGCAGTCATTACCCGTATCTCCGCCTCCAATGACAATGACATCTTTGCCCTTCGCGCTTATATACTTTCCATTCTCAAGGTTGGAATCAAGAAGTGATGCAGTGTTGAGCTGAGAATTATGGTGTCAGTCTTATTTGAAAGCCATAACAAACATAGTAAAACAAACCTGAAGGTATTCCATGGCAAAGTGGATACCATCGACGTCACGATTGGCAATTTTGAGATCTCGCGGCCACGTCGCGCCGGTGGCAAGGACCAGAGCATCATACTCAGATCGAAGCTGATTAATGTCGACGTCTACTCCTACATGACTGTTCGGAACGAAAGTCTTCCTTTGACGTCAATGATTGCTAGATGAATTTTTGATATTTGATGCTTACCACGCCCTCCGCAGCCATAAGATCTAGACGACGCTGAACGACAGACTTGTCTAGCTTCATGCTATGCCAATCTTGAAAAGTTTGGCGGAAAAGATGACGTAAGAAAACTTACTTCGGAATACCATACATAAGAAGCCCTCCCATGCGATCGTTACGATCAAAAACAGTGACTAAATGTCCCGCCTTGTTGAGCTGATCGGCACAAGAAAGTCCTGCAGGTCCAGACCCAATAATGGCAACCCTTTTTCTAGTCCTGTACTTTGGCGGGTTAGGAGCCATCCAGCCCATCTCAAAGCCCTGCATGATTATGACGAAATGTCTGTGTTAGTCTCGACTCTATACGGTTTGGCGGACACCAAACCTTGTCAATGATAGCACACTCTATACTCTTGATCCCGACGGGCTGTTCGTTTATACCAAGTACGCAAGCACCTTCACACGGAGCAGGGCAGACACGACCAGTAAATTCCGGGAAATTATTAGTCAGGAGCAGTCTGTTGAGTGCATCTTGCCATTGTCCCTTGAAAACAAGATCGTTCCATTTAGGAATTATATTTGAAATAGGACAGCCGCTATCGGACTGGCAGAATGGTACTCCACAGTCCATGCACCTAGCTGTTTGGTATTTCAATTCGCTTTCCGTGAGGCGAGTAGACAGCTCTTTCCAGTCCTTGACACGCTTACGAGGAGGTCGGTATGCCTCGCCGAGGCGCTTGTATTTCATGAAGCCCTTTACTTTATCAAGTTTCTGCATCCGTTGCTTGCTTACATTTTCATCAAGCATGGAGTCTTCAAGATCAACCATCGGAGCCTCCATCCTCTCTTTAGAAAGAGGACGAGAGGAAGATATGACAGATAAAAGCGGCTCCTTCGGCTGAAGAATATTTTCAATATTGTCGTTAGCAAGGTCGACCTGGCTGGCCGTGCGCGAAGGAACGAGCTCGATGGCACTCTGGCGTAATTTCTCCTCTTTGGCCCTGATCGCCTGCTCTTCAAGGATGTGCTTGTAGTCATGAGGCATTATACGAACAAATAGAGGGAGAAGGTGATGGAAATCGTGAAGGACACGGTCAGCAACCTCCGATCCGGTGTAATGTCGATGGTCTTCAATGAGACTGCGCAGTAAGGCAATTTCACGAGGATCGGTTACCTTCCCAAGCTCAACCATCTCCATGTTGACCTTCGACGTAAACGTGTGCGCGGTGTCCAATACATAAGCGATTCCTCCACTCATTCCTGCTGCGAAGTTGCGTCCGGTGGTACCAAGAACGACGACACGGCCACCAGTCATGTACTCGCAGCCATGATCACCCGTTCCTTCGACAACAGCATTTGCACCAGAGTTTCGGACAGCGAAACGCTCAGCAGCCACACCCCGAATGAAAGCTTCGCCAGAAGTCGCTCCGTAGAGACAGACGTTTCCGACAATAATGTTTTCCTCAGCCTTGAATGTCGAGCTCTTCGGTGGATAAACAACCAGTCTACCTCCAGACAGACCCTTTCCGACGTAATCGTTACAGTCTCCTTCAAGTTCGATGGTGATACCTGGAGCAAGGAATGCACCGCATGATTGACCAGCGGAGCCCTTCATGTAGATGTGAATAGTATCCTTCGGAAGACCTTCTTCTCCATAGAGCTTAGATACCCTGTACGAAAGCGTAGTGCCCAGAGCGCGATCAGTGTTTATGACGTCACATTCTATGTGCACCGGGAGGCCAAGAGTAAGAGCAGGCTCAGATTCGTCGATAAATTTGTTATCGAGACGAATGTAGAGCTTATGGTCCTGCTGACACACTTTGTAAGTTGCGGCGCCAGGACGCATCTGCCAAGCAGGTTTGAGGACCGCAGAAAGGTCCAAAAACTTCGTCTTCTCTGTACGAAGAGACTCGTTGACCTTCAACACGTCAGAACGGCCCACCATCTCATTGATCGTACGGAAACCAAGCTTGGCCATGTAGCCACGAAGATCTTCGGCGAGATAATAAAAAAARGTTAATGACTTGCTCGGGCTGACCAGCAAACTTAGCACGGAGAAGAGGGTCTTGAGTAGCAATACCAACGGGACAAGTGTTCACTGAAACCAAAAAGTAAATTAGGTCAAAACGCTTAGAGAGGCCTGAAACATCAACTCACAATGACATTTGCGCATCATAATGCATCCCATCGCAATCAAAGGTGTAGTTGCAAAGCCCCACTCCTCTGCACCGAGCAAGCACGCAATTGCAATATCACGGCCAGTACGAATCTGACCATCCGTTTGCACAGTAACGCGTCCACGAAGATCGTTGAGTACCAAAGTTTGGTGAGTCTCTGCCAAACCTAACTCCCAAGGCAATCCGGCGTACTTGATACCTGTCCAGCGGGAGGCACCAGTACCACCATCATGACCAGAAATAAGGATGTGGTCAGCTTTCGCCTTTGCAACGCCGCTGGCAACAATGCCGACACCGACTTCAGACACAAGCTTAACTGACACGCGGCTACGAGGGTTTGAACATTTTAAGTCGTAGATAAGCTGTTTCAAATCTTCGATGGAGTAGATGTCGTGATGTGGAGGAGGGGAAATGAGACCAACACCCGCCGTGGAATGACGCGTACGTGCGATGGACTGTGATACCTTGTGTCCCGGAAGCTCACCACCCTCACCCGGTTTGGCACCCTGCGCCATCTTGATCTGTAGCTCATCCGCATCAGATAGATAGTTTGAGGTCACACCGAAGCGACCAGATGCGACTTGCTTGATCGCAGAGCGCATAGAGTCACCGTTCGCAAGCTTCTGAGAACGCTCGGCATCCTCACCACCCTCCCCGGTGTTTGATTTACCACCTAGGCGGTTCATAGCAATAGCGAGAGTCGAATGAGCTTCCATGGAAATAGAACCATACGACATGGCTCCAGTGACGAAACGTCGGACAATTTCGTTCCATGGCTCGACTTGTTCAATCGGGATAGGTGCACAATTTTCGAACTTGAAATCAAGTAAACCACGAAGTGTGACACTTTTAACTTGCTCATTTGCGTTGCGTGCATACGCATCATACGCAGACGGGTTTTTCTCACGTACCGCATCTTGGAGATTTGCAATGCCGGCCGGGTCATTGATATGCGCCTCGCCACCATCACGCCAGTGGTACTCCCCAGATTCAGGCATACCGGGAGGAATGATGCTTTCGCGTGTTGGCCAGCCTCGGTCGTGAAGTTCAAAAGCATCCATTGCAAGTAGGTCAAATGTCGCACCTTGCACACGACTTGCGGTACCAATGAAGCATCTTGAAACGACTTCTTCATGAAGACCAAGTGCCTCAAAGATCTGTGCGCCCTTGTACGACTGAAGGGTAGAGATACCCATCTTACTCATCACCTTGAGGATACCATTGTCAACCGAGTGGCGATAGTTATCCATGAGTTGTTCTATTGTCTTTTCACCTTTAATACTGGAAAAGGAAAGAAAATTTGAGATGAGCCACAGACGTAAGACAAGCAAACTCAAAAGGTACGCACAGGCCCTCTCGACCTATTTTATGAATAGCCTCCATCGTGAGATATGGACAGACCGCATCGGCACCATAACCAACTAAAACGCAGAAGTGGTGGACTTCGCGGGCCTCACCTGTCTCGACTAGAAGTGCAACCTTAGAACGTTTCTTATGCTGTACCAGATGATGATGAACGCCTCCGCAGGCCGCGAGGGCAGAAACCGCGACACGGTCCCATGACACGGCGCGGTCAGACAAGATGATCACCTTGACGCCTTCTTCAACGGCAAATGAAACTTCGCGGAAAATTCGCTCGATCGCTGCAACATAGCCTGGAAGACCTTCTGACTTCGGGAACGTGATGTCGATTGTGACTGAAGGCCACGTCGCGTAGGCACTCTTCAAGTTCTTCATCGCATTCATCTCTTCGATCGTAATTATGGGCGACGTAAGGAAAATACGATGGCACTGCTCTGGCTTCATCTCCAAAAAATTACCCTCAGGTCCAACGTAGCACTCGAGGCTCATGACAATATTCTCGCGTATCGGGTCGATTGGCGGATTCGTCACTTGTGCGAAAAGCTGGCGGAAATAGTCATAGATGATGCGCGGCTGTGTAGCCATACACGCGAGTGGTGCGTCATTACCCATAGAGCCAAGAGCCTCCTTCGCATCTGTAACCATAGGCAGCATGAGCAAATGAAGTTGTTCGATTGTGTAACCGAAAGCCAAAAGCTTCGGGTCTGTGCTAAGGGAAGCATCGTCGATAGTAGGCGCGACAGAGCGAGTGCGCATAACACGCTTCACGATATTCGGAACATGCAAAACATTTGACTCAATCCATGCTGCAAAAGGTTTTGAGCGAGCGGTCGTGAGCTTGAGCTCTTTGTCATCGACGATACGACCTTCTAGCGTGTCGACCAGGAGCATGCGCCCAGGCTTCAGACGACCCTTCTGCACTACCTTTTCGGGTGGAATATAGACCGCGCCGACTTCCGACGCACACACCATGATGTCCTCATTAGTGACGATGTAACGGCACGGGCGCAGACCATTGCGATCCAGATTTGCACCACAATAGCGGCCGTCGCTAAACGCAAAGAGCGCCGGGCCGTCCCAGGGTTCCTGAAGACAGGATGCCCAATTATAGAACGCCCTTTTCTCGGGTTCCATGAGATCGTTACTCTGCCACGCCTCTGGAATGAGCATCATAATAGCTTCGGGAAGTGTGATGACACCATTAACGACGAGAAGTTCGAGTACATTATCGAATGCAGCAGAATCTGAGCCACCGGACTCGATGATAGGATAGAGAAGGTCGAGTTGCTCGCCAAAGAAATCGGAATGAATCACACCTTCTCTGGCGCGCATCCAGTTCTTGTTCCCGCGCACCGTATTGATTTCACCTACAGAGTTGAAAGGGAGAAAGAAGCACACCAATGTTACTACATGTTTTGCAATGTCACTGCCCATATTTACTGACCATTGTGAGCTGCCCATCGCATTGGTTGTGCACGATCCCAACTTGGGAAAGTATTGGTCGAGAACCGAGAGTGTACGAGAGCAAAATGCGAGCGATAGAGAACATGGTTCAAATCATGGTAGTAGTTATAAACTTGTGGAGGGGTAAGTTGCCCTTTGTATACTATGTTCTTCGTAGAAAGGCTGCACACATAGAACCATTTCGCGAGAGTTCTTCAACGAAAATAAGTAGATCATTAGCATATAGTCCAACTGTACGGTGTGAAGGGACAAACATCATGTGCGAAGCATGCTTGCGAAGTACATAGAGCTGACGCTCAAATTGTGTTTGATCAAAGCTACCATTTTGACAGACATTTCCGTCGCCGTAGTGCTCACGCAAGACAACGAAAGGCTGGAGAATCAGAGGTTCTTTGCTGCTTGCAGCCGGCCCGAGGATAGAGCCATCGGTAGGTACTTCTCGCCAGCCAAGAACTCGAAGACCCAGTTCACTAGCAATCTTTGAGAAAAGACTTTGTTGTCTTTGCAACTCGACAGGGTCATTCGGTTTGAAGAAGACGTTACCGACGGCATATTGGCCTGGCTCAGGTAGAGCACAGCCGATGTCTCTCTCAGCCTCCCTTTTGAAAAACTGATGGGGAATGCCTGTCATCACACCTGCACCATCACCGTCTCGACTGTCTGCACCGACGGCACCTCGATGAGTCATAGCACAAAGGAGCTGGCGCGCATCTGACACTATCTTGTGGCTAGGGTCGCCCTTTATGTGGCAGATGAAACCGACACCACAGGAGTCCTTGTCGTTCTCATTGTCGTAAAGACCCTGGCTTGCAGGGAGAGCACCGGCCCAAGATCCAGGGTCACGCTGAACGGAGTGGAAGCTTGCGATGTCGTCTGGCGATGAGAAATCGTCGACGAAAGGCAAGGCGTCGACTTTTAAGTAGCTTTTGTCTGAGAGGCGCGATGAGGTCGCAGCCATGTATATGGTGGTCAAGCCTGGTGAACGATGGGCGACGCTGAGAGGGGTGCGGTCGGGGGACGACGATAGGGGAGGAGGGGGAGGAAAAGAGAAAAATAAAAAAANGAGAGGATTTTGAGAGGCGGATGAGTGGAGAGGGGCCATCTCGGCCTAGAAAGGCCAGATTCGGAGCTGCCAAGCCGAAGGATGACTCGTTTTCCGTCGGGAGCGGCCCGCTAACCGGCAGTTCCCGGATACCCATATAGGGTAACTATCTGATTACATACCCGACGGGGGTCTAGCGGCCGCATATATAGCGCTAGCGGGCGGAGGTAGTTCTTATTAGCCGAGAGGTAAATCATATATTATATAATCATCCATCCCTGTGCCGCACGTGTTCATCTGCTTACGTCTTAGCTAAGCTCTAGTCTTGTTCTTGTTCTTCCTCTTTGGTTTCAAGCTGCATATCATCAGGATCATCTCATAATCTCAGAAGACAGGCTTCCCAAAGGCTAAAATGTTACGTCTGCACTTACTTGCATCGTAAAAACAAAACAAAACACAAAGTGACAGTCGCAGGAAGACAGACATCTGTGCTACGCCGAAAAAATACTTCGACCCGAGGATCCGAGTCCAGTCAAGTATGCTGAAGATTCTCCCTTGGTTTGTATCCAGAACCCTCGTTCAATCAAAACACAGAAGTACTCGTGTTCGTGTTTCTGAATATTAATGCCACCTTGGGTAATTCCTTTAATGGTAGGTACACAGATCGTCGTGCATCCAAATCCGGCAGTGGCCTAGAGCATCCAGAATTATGTAAGAAAGAATGTATCTTACAACTTGAACTTGCAGCGAAGGTGGCTCAGCTTTGAGGGCACTTCTCTATCCGAACAAAGACGAATCAAAACATTCGCTTCGCTACGAGCACTTTCACTTTTCGGCTGCCTCGGAGACGGTCCAGATTCATGCTGGACGAAAAGTCTCAGGCTTAAATATAGAGACTCTACTTACTTACTTACTTACTTACTTACTTGGAAGAATATTAATTCTGTTGATTGGCCAAACAAGTCCTTCGGAATTTTCAAAGAGCGGAAATCTGGACTCTTGTCGGTATAATGTAGAATCGTCGAGACACCAATAGGCGCCGAAATGTATTACTCCTGCGTAGACTCAGGCTATTACAGCTTGGATGTTTCGCCAAGCAAGATTACCGACCCTCTTGATTGTATAGAATAATTTGTATTCAGGGCACATAGGCACGCATGTTGGGCCACACCCATACCTACGTCATGACTTTCGGCGGTTGACATACCCAACGAATGTCTAAATCACTTGATATTTCTCGAGCCTTGATCGTTTTATTTGGATGATTTGTCCTGACGAATGAGAAGGTATGCTTCGAAAAGAAGACAGAGACAAAGACCGAAGGAAAGGCAAAAACACATTTCTTGTTTTCAGTAATACCTTAGATAAATCAATCATACCAAAGTAAGGCTAGCATTGGGGTACTCTAAAACCTTGCGATGCCAAATGTTCTTTCGGCGTCTCGTCGGGGGAAACGCGATGATTCCAAAAGGACAGTATAATTAACTATAATTTGCCATACTCGACCAGCTGATACAATTACAATAGTCGCAGATTAATTTGACGCTTGGAATTCACCCTACAAGCAGCGAAACAGAGGAGGATCCGCAAGCCTTGCGAGTAATGCGTTCTCTTGATCTTACAAGTTCCCGAAGAACGATTTGTATTATATGAATGTTGGAAACCCGAACCCACTCAGGGGGATGCCCTCTTGTTGAAAGTTCACACCGCGAGTCATGGTTCTTCTGAAATTAACACAATCGATCTAATCTTATAGTCGTATTTATCGTTTTCTCTAGTCTCGGCCTGATCGAGTCACCCGTATCGTATTTTTTTTTCCAGCTGCATAGGGATATTGTCACGCTTTAAACTTTCTAAGTTTTGTGTAGGTGTAGAAACTCATAGGAATAGGAATTGACCAGGCTATTGCAAGTTTTATTTTTTATTTTTATTGTTTCTGTTTAGTTTATAGTTTCATATTCTCACGCTCCCGATCGGAGAGCGTGCAAACTGCTGCAATTGGCTGTAATGCTCCGAGTCGTTCCTCGTTCGGATCCTACTCTTTCTAGCCACTGGAAAATGCTTCCGCAACCAAATGCCGATATCTACTGCTGCAAGTGATCGAATATCAACATATCTTTTGCTTCAGATAATCGATTCTACGAAGTTTGCGAGCTTAATACGACATGATATATCCAGATTTAGTAGGTCTTACCCAAAAAATCAGTTCTTGGCTCACACTTCAAAGATGAAAAAACCGAATGTCATTGCAGCACAATCTTTGCATACTTGGATTACCCACAACTTTGGCTACTGTACCCTCTTTTCTCATCATCGCCCTATGCAGCCTTATTACGTGTCTAGCGTCTGCCCTGCTGCTTCTATCTTTCTCTTTCTTTCCTTTGAAGGTCTTGCTCGGCAGTGGGTTCCCTGGTGGAATCATTATGAAACGACACGCTCCAAATCCACACCAGGATGTGCCTCAGGATAAAACTCTCCTTGATGAGAACTTCCAGTTCATCAAGTTCGCAGAAATGATGCTTCTTAACGCGTGCGCGCCAGATTTTTGTCGTCGGACGGTTCTTTGGAATGTCTTCTTCACTAGTTAAAGCTAGGAAGACCCTGTCCAATCATGAACATATGAAATTCCTTCTGGCATGCCCACCTAATCTTGGTTCTGTGTCTGAGTGAAGTGTTCTGACCCTGCTTCTTGGTCTCTCGACAGAAACGCTATGAATGTAATTAGATCCGCCTTGCGCCTGCATCGATGGTGGTGTTCCAGACACAACTCAAGAGGCTTAAAGGGCTACTTATGTTTCGTTGGTTTTCTCCTCTAACCCCCAGTTGTCCTTCGAGTTACACGCTTTGAGCAATGTCGGCGATGAATACTTACCCTGTAGGTTTTTTCCTTCTTTTGTTTAGAATCCAGCCCTAATGTTCTTCATTGTTGTAAAAGGTCGGAACTCGAGTTTTGATACAAGGAGCGAATGGCGATATCACATACGGCGTTGTAAAGGAAATCACACTCCTTGAGGGTGTAAGTCATAGAACATAACTGACAGTCAGATAACTCAATCTGCCTCTTCAGGGCACGCAGTACGCCGTCATCAATATTGAAGGAAGGGAAGAGACCGTCACTCTTCCGTAGGCATTGTTTCGATTGCGTTCTGACGTTTCATTTACACAAATGTTCTCTTAGCGTTGCGACGATTTCTCGTGCCCCTGCGTAATACCCTGCATGCTATCGGCTACCGAGTCAGTGTTAAGCTAAGGAGTTCAGTCAATTTTCCGCGTTTTAGACCCAGCTTAGAATCGGGCGCAATCCTGGGAAGAGTTGTGGTAGCAGCGCATCGTTGAAGAAAGATATAATGTTGTTCCTACCGCCGAATATAAGTGATACGATTTCCTTGTGAGTTTCCTTGTTTCCAGAAACTAGCTTGAAAATTGTGCTTTCATGTCTTGATCTTCTCGGATGTTCGTTTATCTCACACACTGCCTCAGCAGGCTGCTGCGTTGACATCATGAGTCCTTGGAATGGCGTGTTCGGACTTGATCTTCGGATAAGAAGTCGCTCAGATCACTTCAGGTCTGGACATAATTATCAATGCGGAGACACAGGCGAGTCTGAAAGTTACAACGAACTTCTTGCGGATGGATTTGCGAATGCACCTGTTTAATGAATACTATTTGATACTATTAAAAACTCTAAAAAAGCCTGAGGTCAATTCAGTAAGCGCGCAGCATTGCGATTGTTAAAAAGAATGTCGGAAGTCACATACTGAATAGTTATAGTTACGTATCCTGCACATGGAGCAAGTCAATGCTCCGTTCGAGAAGAGAAGGACAAAGGGGAAATACTCGGCTCCCTGAAAGCGTTATAATGTGGTCATGGCGCCATCATGGTAATAGACAAATCTGGTAGCAGTCGATCAAAGACAATCACGAAGGCAATCTGAGGGTTCTCTGGATTAAACGAAGCCCATATATTCGAAGTATCAACAGACCGCACAGGAAGCACTAACAGAACGCATTAAGGTTTCTCACATGGGATGAGTCATAGCAGCCGGATCTCTGTGCACATCTGAAGCTGAAGCACTCTATTTTTACGGAGGCCCCTATGGCCCAATCAGGCACGATGGCTGCTATGTCCTGAAATACGTTTCATGCGCCGAGAAAACGATGGTAGCCTGCTCGTCGATATGTGCAGTGGCCACTATTGTGCGGAAGTCCAACATTTGACTGGCTAGATGTCATATCAAGTGTCTAGGGGACTTTCAGATCCTGATTTAGATTTCAGCGTTTGTCGATATTGAAAAGTGCGCTGATAAAGTAAGTGGCATACCCTTAGCATGATACTGATTCGCTGACCCCCTGTAGCCACTTCTCCGCGGAACACCTCCCCTTTAAGAATAGAATGCTTGTAATTATAACGAAGATCGTCCCTACAATGATAGTAAGTCAATATTTAACTGCTGAGATGACGAAAATGATGACCTTTGAATGTAGACACTTCCAGAAGGCAGTAATACATCACAGGAGTCTTTTGTGTTTTCTGCTTTCTCAAGACGTAGTACCCTCGGGGAGCCCAGACTAACGCCGAGGATCCAAGAACCGCTTGCGTCAAGATTATCCACATGTGGAAAAATCTCGCCCTCAGAACTGAGGTGTAAGATGTGCATTTGTGTCCTCACATCGGGAATAAGCCCCTTCAAACGTTCCAGAATCGGGTTCAACGAAGCCATGTCCTCAGAAGGCCACGAAGTAACGTGCATTTCGCGGAAGCTGGAAATTACTCCGTCGTAATGGCCCTACAGTCCCTCGGATCAGACTGTATCCTATTACTTCGTTCACTGGTGCTTTACCTCTTGAAATTCGTATGAAATGTCAGGTTGAAACAGATCGCTGATTGACTCCATAGAGTGTTCAGGAGGAGAGTCGAGAGCTAGGATGCAGGCAGAATCAACAGACACACGTCTCCTAGCTCGACGAGAATCCCCAGAAGCCAACTTTTTTNAGAGAGCTTTGGAGAAGTATTCTCTGTTCTTGAGCATTGAAGAAAAACGGGTGGAAAGTGAACAAGGAACTATTGAAGGAAGGAGCACCATTGATGAAGTACGAGTAGTTCTGCGCGCATAAGGAGTTTGCATTTTTTAGAGAGGTTCTGCATATCCGAGTGTAGAGCATGCCAACTCGTTCGACGTCGTTCGAAGCTGAGAACAGGTTAGTAACGTCACAGCACATGGTTGTGACGACCGTGATTCTCGCTCCTCGCTCGCAATTGTAGCCAGTAGTATCTATCTGCCTGGTAAAAGCCGTACTGTAAGGCAGGCCTGCATGTCGGTTCACGACAAAGATGGTCAACTAGAGCAAGGAAGCTCCTTTTATGCTGCTTTGGCTCGTACCCTGACTAGGAGCGCCGCTCTTTACTTCTCGAGACCAGTCAGGCTCTTTAGGCCTACGAAAGGTATGCTGCTTTCGTACTTGCTCTCATTATTTATTGCGGACAGGCTACCTGAATATTGCTCATCTATCGTAAAGTATCCGGATGGATGTTCCTTCAAGGGCTTGCTTCGCAGAAAGGTGTTCCCCTCTCACCACAATTCGTCAGAAATTTAGTGAAGACACACGGTGTCAGTTCTCTGACTATAGCTTCTTGCCAGTCGCTCATTAGGTGACTGACGAAGGTTGCTAGCTTTTTGTCCTTCCCCGACATTTCATCCCCCCACTGGCAGTGAACGCTGTTCTCGGAACTGTCTTATGGTCGACGTATTCGGAGACTTCCGCTCTCCTAGATGACCACTTATCGCATCCTCTTTACATTTCACTGGTATCTGGGGCAGTTGCTGGCGGCGCGCAAGCAATTATTGCAGCACCTGCGGAGAACGTCAGGTTGGTCCTTGAGGGCAGCGGCACTCACTTCGGCTGGTCTTCCGCCTGGAAAGATGTCTTTTTGGGGTCGCAACCCAACGTGAGACTCTCAAAGGCAGAGGGTCTTCGTGAAGCCCGGCAAGTGCGCTTGTGGATGAAAGAAGTTGGCGAAATGGCTGGGCGAGGCTGGAATGGATTCTCATGGGGGGNTGGGCAAGGATATCTGTGGTAAATACATTTTTCTTACATGCTCTCGAGTAGTGAGCTCAGTAATACGTACTTTCAAAGGATTCGCAATCTTTTTCTCGATATTTGAACTCACGAGACGAACAGCTCTTTCTTTGAGATCCAGATCTGTACAATTAATGAACACACTTGGAGGGAAGCAAGTTGTGAAGTCTCACGTACCTCGTATTGTACACGGCACGTCTTTAGTGTGCGGCGGAGTTCTGGCAGGACTTGCATACGAGATGGTCGCTAGACCTTTCGACGAAGCACGCCGGGTCATCCATACGCAGCGCATCCTAGACCCTTCTCAGCGCACCACTACGGCGGCGCTTCGAGCGTTGACGACGAAGGCCCAAGAGGATGGACTTATGTCGTTCTTCCGCACCGGACCTATGAACGACTCGATGACTGCATCAACTACTTCGACGAGTGGACTTCGACGACGCATGTGTTATGTATTGCGAATCTTAGGCCGAGTAGGGCCGTGGGGTGCTGGCTTTTTGATATGGGAAGCATTTGGACCCGGTCTTTCTCCCTGACAGTCATATAACCAGCTCAGTGAGGCAAGCAGTCATCTATAGAGACATACCCATTTCAGCCGTAGAATCACATATCTTGACTTATACGACCAGACACGTATTTTATTTTTACATCTAGAGCTCATAATAAGTTTCTTTGCCCGCCGTCACAAATTCATAAATGTACCTTTTTTGGGTCAGACTCTCTCGGAGACCTAGATCTTTCTACATCTACTACCTGACCGAACTTTATAAGTCACCTCTTCCTCGAACCACTACCTCAGCATGCCTGTCTGTACCCGAAATGGTTGCAAGAAGGAGTATTCGCTCGATGAGAACGCTGATGGGGCCTGTAAATATCATCCGGGTGCACCGGTAAGTCACGTTAGTTGGTCTACCTGAATGCAACGCGTTGAATAGCAGACATTCAAAGGTCTTTCATGAAGGACTCAAGTCTTGGTCATGCTGCTCGGACGTAAACAAGCCTGAACTCGATTTCGATGAATTCATGAAGATTGAGGTATGCTACGCGCTCAATGCTTTTACACTGCAACGATAGTGAGCGGCGAACGTGTGCAGGGATGTCAGACGGGTGTCCATACAACTGAAGCAAGCAAGCCGGAAAAGCTAAAGAGCGCTGCACCAGCTAGCATTCAGATGACAGAGACTAGCGATGGCAAAGAAACATTTACAAGTGGCCCATCTCCCTCGCTGTTTTCAACACCATCACCTACTGTATCCAAGCCAAAAGTACCCATTTCTCCACCGAAGGAAGAAGAAGACGACCTTAGCGTGCCCGTGGCTCCCGGGTCGCTCTGTAGAAGGAAGGGGTGTGATGCAGTATTCGTAAGCGACAAAGATAGCAGACTTGGCGATGGTGATGGTGCAGTCTGCACGTACCATCCATCTTCCGTATGCCTATTTTATTTTATTTGATCTATTCGTGCTACTGACTGTAATGACGACAGCCTATTTTCCATGAAGGGAGCAAGGTAAGCCAATCCTCTATTTGTATGCCGCTTTCTGTCTAACCTAATGACCTAGGGCTACCTTTGCTGTAAACGAAGAGTGCTCGAATTTGACGAGTTTCTAAAAATTGAAGGTTGCAAAAAAGGTAGACATCTTTTTGTACCTAAGAAGTCTGATGATTCTGTGGGTTCCTCGACTTTTTCCCAATTCTATTGACTGAAGTATTGTACTTTCCAGAAAACAGAAGTCCAGACAACTTGTCGAATGGACCACTATCAAACGCCGCAAACAGTTTGTGTATCCATCTTCGCTAAACAAGCGGATAGGACTCGAAGTATAGTGAATTTCACGGAGAACGAGGTGTGTCACTGCACCATCCCAATGTTTTGATCCAATTGATTGTATGTTTAGGTTCGGCTTGACCTTTTCTTACCCGATTCTAAACGTTTTACTCGTTCTCTGGAGCTTTTCGGTCCAATTATACCTGAGGAGTCGAAGTATAGTATCATGGGGACAAAGGTCAGAAGAGACCGATTATAGACTCTGCAATTCTGAAGTGACCCATATTCCAGGTTGAACTGGTCCTAAAGAAGAAAGACAATCGGAGCTGGAACATCCTCGAGAGGACCAATCATGATCTCGGAGGTTTCAATCTGACATTCGGCGTAGGCGGTAGGACGGGTACTATTGGAAGTCGAGCGCCACCCGTTCTGGCCGACATCAACTCGCCAAATGCGTGAGCAGTGCAAAATGTTGTATGAAAATAGAAGAAAAATTAATGAATACAGCATACAACTATCGGGAAGTTATATCTACTAAATAATCAAAGCCGACCTGGCTTTTCTATTTCTTGGTAGAATTGTAAAAAATCTCCTTCGCGAATATCACTGAAGTTGGTCAGGCTTATGCCACATTCAAGTCCCTTCTTCACTTCCGTAACGTCGCGCTTAAGAATGCGGAGAGTAGACAATGTTCCTATTATTTTACAAGCTTAGTAAGAAAAGGCCAAGGAAAACGCAGAAAAAGGTTAACATACCTTTGTGAATGGTCTCACCATTCCTTAACACCTTGACGAGCTTATCCTTCTCAATCTGCCCATTTGAGACTCGGCAACCAGCCACTTTGAAGAGTGACCTGCGCTTGCCGTTGATGTCGAACAGTTGCAGCACATTAGCTTCACCTGTCACACGCGTCTCGATGACTGGCGGCAGTAGCTCTATTATTCGTTCCTTAATCTCGTCGAGTACATTGTAGATGATTTTCGACGAAAAAATTGGGACACTGTTTTGTGTAGCTTTCTGGTCTGCTATGCGGGAAACATTGACGGAGAAAGCGATGACCGTAGCTAAGGTAGTATACAACATGAGCCCGGGAGATTCCTTGTGATTAATCACATACCTTTTGCAGCTGCTGCAAACATGATATCGGACTCACTGACTTCACCCACACCAGTGGAAATGACCTTGGTCATCGCATGTTTATTCCCGATGCTCTCCACTGCTGCAGCAAGCGCCTCGATACTTCCACTAACGTCGCCTTTGATCACAAGTCGAAGTTCTTTCGGTCCTTCTGTATTCACAATTGTAGGTACGCTCTCAGCGACTACCTTCTTCTCGCGTTCCTCGCGGTCTTGCCGGCGCAAAGCATTAATAGCCTCCGCATCACCGAGGGTAGCCTCCAGGCTCGCCTTCCGCAAGCGATTACCAACAGCACGCTTCACTTCATGCTCCTTGCCTTGAAGGACTTCATCACCTGCCGATGGAAGTTCCTTCCATCCGGAAACTGTTACCGCAGACCCCGGCAACGCGGCCTTCACTGTCATTCCGGTGGCATCTGTGAGTTTCCTGATCTTCGCATAAGTCGTACCACTAATGATATATGAAGAAGGTGTAAGCGTTCCACGTAAGAGAAGGACAGTTGCGGTATTTCTGCAAAGCTGATAAATCAGTCAATCTTGATTTTTATGCGTAACGAGGCGAACCCGAAGCCCTTCACGACATTTGACTCTAGCACGTATCCATGTGCAGGGCCATCCGTTTCTGCTCTTATTTCTTGCATTTCGGCAAGGAGTGAAATGGTGTCGACGAGCTCCTCAAGACCAAGACCAGTCAGGCCAGACACTTCCACCGCGGGCACATCTCCTCCCATTGCCTCTATTTCTATACCTTCCGCCCATAAAGCATTATGGACATTTTGCTAAGAGGAAAAATCAGTTATATCAAATAAAACAATGCATTCTTTCCATCACTCACAATATTCGCACCTGGTTTGTCGACTTTGTTAATTGCTACCACCACGCCAACTTTATCCTTCTTGATAAGATTTATGACCTCCCTCGTCTGGGGCATGACGCCGTCATCTGCCGCAACTACAAGAACGATTATATCAGTCACCTGAGCTCCGCGAGCACGCATGGCCGAAAACGCTGCGTGCCCAGGCGTGTCAAGAAATGTTATGGTAGGAGGAATATCTAATAACGTCGCGGCACTAGGAACAGGAACAGAAAAGGCACCGATATGCTGCGTGATACCTCCGGCTTCACCCTTTGCTACAGATGATGAGCGCAGTGTATCGAGAAGAGTCGTTTTCCCATGGTCCACATGACCCATGATAGTGACTACAGGAGGACGACGAGGAAGAGAGGATGGGTCTAGATGAGGAGGTCTGCATAGCAAGTCAGCAAGTAAGATAGGTTAGTTAAAAATAAACATTTACAATGCGTAAATATCGAAGGCCGCTTGATCGTCGAATATAGGATTCCTATTAAATTCCATCGCAAGAAGCGACGCATCATCAGCAGAGAGCACTAAACCAAATGCAATGAGATATTATGGAATTAATGATGAGACAAGAGGGTCGTACAATGATCATATGACGATTGCTCCTCCATATCATTCCTGCGCATAACATTTCGTAACGTCTCTACAAAGAGTAGTAGGTAAGGATTCAGGTCTCAAAGATGAAAGTATAGCGAACCTAGCCGTACGCCCAATAAACGAGACAAATTTCCGACTGAAACGACGCTTGGGATTGTGACGTCAGCATTCACAGGTTGGATCACCATGTTCCTTTTCGTGGTTTTGGCGGCGGTCATTTCTATTCGATCCTCAGATATTCTGGAGTGTTTTGGTATTTCGACGCTCTCTCCTAGTCTGAGGCGCTCAATAACAGAGCCGCGAGATTTGAAGCTCTCTCGTTGCCCACGTCTGTATCTAACCCCCACCTTCCGGTCATCCGATAGTCCGACGTCCTCGACATAGCTCTCCCTCGTTCGGACATCCCTATAAACATTTTTACGGTCCACATTAGATCCCGGTTGGAGCTCACGTTCTAGCTGCCGATCCCGAGCTTCAACTCTCACAGACCGTAATTTTCCTTGGTGAGTGTTGACAGAGTCGCGTTTTGCGTTCAGGTGCGGCGCTCGATCTCTGTCCAGAGAAACCTTATTTGATCGCGAGTTTCGCTCCTCGGGACTTATGTGAGAGGGAGGATTGACTGGAAACTGAGTTTTATTGACTTGGAGCTGTGTTTTTTTGACTGGGACTGGGAATTGTGGAGTTTGTGCCAAGAGTTTGTCTAGTGACTGAGCACGCTGTCGTAAGTCCAAAGGTGTTGAGAAAGGAGACTTGGAGTTAGACACGTCAAAATCGCTGAGTATGGATTTACGAGCAGGCTCATTAGTATTTTGTCGTCCCCATCTGCCGACGTTAGGAAGATACGTCTCCGCTGATTTCCCGTCCTTGTTTGGAAGACGCGAGTCCGGCGGCTGGCGAACTGGAGAGGACGCAGGTGCAGACTGAGCTGGACGTGCCCATTTGTTCAGACCGGGTGGCGTGGCTTGAGATGAGGGTTGGAGTTCCGTGGAATTTGTCTGAGGCCTACTCCATTTACTCAAGGAATCAGGCTAGATGTCCAAATGAGTACGACATACTACATCTAAATGAGACTAAAGTAGAAACAGCTCACTGGGGGCTTCACAGCCGTTGCTGTTGCTGCTGAGTATTGCGGAGTGCAAGAATGCAAGAAACGACGGACATGGCCCGATTGTCTGCCATGCATGACAGTGCCAGCTGTACCGGCTTTCACAGAGATAATACTAGTAATTTAGATTTGAAATTTCACCCGTGTCTGCACGTGAGCTTACATCATTCGCTTGAACTGGCGCGCCTCGACGCGTTCACCATCCCTCGAACGCGTATTCTTTCACGTCTAATTCCTCAGCATGGTATCGACAAAGGTGCATTCGAATGATATTTACAGGCTCTTTCTCCAGGCGGCCATGTCGCGTAGGGTCATGACTGAAAGCGTGTCGAAGAAGCTCTGGCAACTGTGCACCGAGGCTGTCGCGAGTGTGTCTCATCTCTCAGCCATTTCTTTCATCAACAGACAAACTCTGATATATGCAAATTAGAAGCGGACCCTACAAAGAACATTCAGCCCGGGAACAGTCAGAACGAATGGAATTTGTTTATCGACAAAATTACCAGAATGCTCGACCCCCTTTCCCTTGAGTTTAGAATTTTCACCGACGAGCTTACTGGCGAAAGGATGTATGCAATCGTAAGTACCGGGACTGTAAGTAAAAATATGGCTAACAATTGCTTTCTGTGAAGGTCAATGCAAAAGGAGACGAAGTAGCGCAACTAGCCTCCGATTACAACCCAGTAGAAATAGCTTTCTTCAAAGCAATTGTGAGTCTTCCTCGGGCACTTCTATTGTCATTAAAATTTCCTTCGTGCCGTGTAGGTGGAACAAATAGTTATAGCTCCGAACAACGCCTTTTCCGTGTCTTCCCTGGCTGCGTTGCGAGAGATTGCCCATCTGAAGACTTCAATGACTAAGGCACAAGGAGAAGTCACTCTGGCCAGTTTTGTCGCCAGAGGATGGCTGGTGAGAAGCAAGTACGTATAACAATGTGAAACATATACACTGATTAGTAGGCTTATTTTGCTTGTTTATAAGACGCGGCCGATATTCACTTGGAACACGGTCTGTCCTAGAGCTAGGCACATATATTAGAAACGCGTACGACGAAGCTAGTTTAATGGATTGTACCGTGTGTTTAGAGGTGTGCATTTGTATATATATATATTCATCCACCAGGCATTGATCATTTTCTGCTTTACGAATATAAATTTTCTTCTTAGATTGTAACAAAGGGTTTTGTATGTGCAACGCCAAACTGCAAGGCCCGGTTGCACAAGCACTGCTGTAAAAACTACCGAAAGTCGAAAAGCACATGCCCGGCCTGTCGGCGACAATGGAATGTGGACGAAAACGAAAACGAAGACGAAGCGTTGCGTCCAATTGGTGAAGCAGCCGTAAAAGATGGCCAGGATGAGAGAAGACGGACGCGGCACACAAGCGGGGGGGATGGGGACGACGACGGGGACATAGATGAAAGCTATGATATGAACCAGACACAGCCCTCACAGACACAATCCCAATCCCAGTCGCAGTCGCAGATGACTCAAACCCAAAATAAGAATGGCAAAGGGAAGAAATCAACCAAGAAAACAAAGGGAAGGGCCAAACGCGATGCGTGCGTTGTCTGTCTCACGTTTGGTGTTCTACTAACTAATGTGTTGCATTCTGACTAGGACGCCCGAGTCGGACGAAGAGGTAGACGATATGTTCGAGGACGACACTATGGATATTGACAATCTCACTCGGATTCGCGAACCAGCGTCAAGACTTCACAGGCGGTCGTGAATTCTGCAGGCTTTGCAAGGGTGTACATTATGTATATATCTCGCCGGTACCTTATTTCTATACGATATGATAACTATGACAACATGTAATGCCTGAGACTATTGAGTGTGTAGATCACGACGCGTAGTGAATGCTAATGTTTAGGGTCCAGAGACACGACCGTCTGAGGTATTTTCGGCGCCGGGCTCAGTAAACCCGAAGCGTCCCTTGCCCCACATAATCTTCCGCTTCTTCTTCTGACCTTCTCCGAATTCTTCATTCCATTTTCGCAGAGCAGACAGACTTCCAAGCGATTCGGAGGACGAGGGTGTGATTTCCCTGAGCGCCTTCGAGAAATGACGGAGATACAGGACGCGAGGCAGCAACAAATCCTCAGCAGATAGCGGCTGTTGCTCGGTTGAGTTCTCGCTCTGGACCTCTTCACAAGATGCTGATGAGACCTCATCGGTTGACGTCTCGTTCTGTTCATTTTCAATAGTAGCTGAATATACCTCGTCGGTTAGTTCTTCGCTCTGCACCGTCTCGGGGAATGTCAGCGCGACTTCTTCGGCATCTGTCCCGTTTGTAGCACTCGTCTCATCCGAGGTGGCTTCGGACGATTCAGAGGAAGTAACGGAGGTAACCTCCTGCATCTCTGTCTTAGGCACGGCCCACGGTAGGACAAGTCCCTCTTTTACAGCGTCAAGCGCCGCTGCAACACACAAGTCTGCAAGAGCGCAAATCTCAGTCAAAATACTGCTAGATATAGAAAAAGCTTGAAACGAACGTTTCAAGTCCGATCCGGAGAACAGTTCTGTACGTTTGGCCAGCCATGAGATGTCCACATCGCTCGCCAGCGTCTCGTCGTGGAGAAGGATTTTAAATATCTCTGTAATAGAGATAAGTGAACTATTGAAACCTTTAGGCTGAATGCAAATGCACCTGCTCTTTCCTTTTCTCCTGGTAGGTCAACAAGCAACCGCCTCGGCAAACGACGAAGGACAGCATCGTCAAGGTCAAAAGGACGGTTAGTCGCACCGATGACTATGACATTACTGTCCCTATTTGACTTCAGCCCATCCATCTCTTGCATGAATTCTGTGATCACACCGTTGTGTGCAAGTGCACCTCCAGTTTCACGAGCAGAAGATCGAGCTCCGAACAAAGCGTCGATCTCATCCAGGAAAATGACGCATGGAGACAATCGGCGAGCGAGCGAAAACACCGAGCGAACAAGTTTTTCTCCTTCACCAACATACTGGCGGATAAAATAATTCAATCTCAAAATTTTATATAAGCTAGACGTACTCACCATATCCATGACATCAGACGGTTGCACTGCCAGCATTCGACAACCAGCCTCTTTTGCAAGCGCTCGGACTACTAACGTCTTTCCTGTGCCTGGGGGACCAAAGAGTAAACAACCGGTCATACTGTGCTGCTTCAAGATTCCCTGTTGAAAAGCAGCAGGATAAAGGAGGGGTAACGACGCTATAGTCCGAATTGAGTCGATTGTGTGCACCGGAAGATGAACCTGACTGAAGGATGTAGGCATTGTGGCTGAGGAAGTAAATCAATGTCTTCTACCAAAGTAAAGAGAAGTGGTTCTTACCAGAGTCTATAATACAACCTAGCAGACGTTGCTCATGTGATGTTAGATCAGGATCATCCTTCACACGTTGAATGACCTCGTCCTGCGTAGGTGTGGGCGCCTCAGTTGCGTCCTCTGCCTGATCCTTGCCCAGTCTCCCTGTTGACTCGTGCAGCCAGGATTTTCGAATATCCCGTATCGACGACCGTGCCGTCCACGCCGATACCACAGACGACCAAGGTACAGGAGTCGAATCCAACGAAGACTTTAGTGTCGAGATATTCATCGCGACGACGCTCCCTACAGCACGATCCGCTATATCTTTGACATTCGCCCAAGCTTCGACGTGTTTTCCCCAATCATCCCACATCTTAAGAGCATTTGAGGACTCTGGCTCAAATTTACCTTTGTCGGCAGCGTCGTTCGGGGTCTGCTCTAACTCAGCTGTCTCTGGAGGCGTAGTAAGAGCCAAGAACTCGCCCTCTAGCTTGCCGCCGACAGAACCTATACCCATCCGCATAGTAAGCTCGTTGATTTCCCGTCTCCGAGATACCCTGCAATTACGTTCCATCGCATGATTACGAATTGAAGGTACCAGAATGGACGTCCGGAAGAACTGCGTGCTGTCGGAGGTACCATCTCCTCGTCCAGCACCACCATTTTGTAAAGCAGACAGCAGTGCAGAGGGAGGAGTACTCGATCCTCCAGACAAGCCTTGACCTCCAAGCATGAGAACACCTGGGCGTTCGTTTGACCCATTACCACCTTCACTAAATTGAGGTAGCCGAGGTATCTCGTTGCAGAACGACTGCTCATCGCGCTCCCATCTTCGCAAACGATCTCTCAACCGTCTCTCGCGTGCTTTCTCGGCATGCTCGTCTTCGCCAAAATCATGCTTCCCTGATTTCGAAGGCATGCCTAGTACAGCTGGTGCAGACCGCCGAGCATTCATTAGGCCAAGCAGAGTTGGACCGCCACGTGGTGACTGAGATGAAGGTTGTACGATCGGCGGAGTCATGCCAAAAATTATGGTCATGGGATTCGCAGCGGGGGACGTTGGCCGCGAGATAGGACCTTGTCGCCGTTGCCTGACCGAAGCAAGAAGTGCAGGGTACCATGTCGAAGCCGATGGTGCAAGCGTAGGATAATCACGAATATATATCAATCGCGACCGCCGTTTACCCTGTAAGACAGCTTCAGTATCCCGGGCCGAGGACATGTTGATAAGCTCGTCGAAGAAGGCCTTGGTTTTAGAAGTAGCAGGTGGCCCTCGCGATGCTGGAGTCAAAACAGGTTGACGAGACCTGCTCGAGTTCATGGGAGATACGACATGAACGGTCATATGAGAAGGCATAAAGCCCTGAGCAAAATCGACGTCATCGTCTTCAAATTCCTCCTCTGCTGAAGCTTGAGTTGGGGAACCCGGTGTTCGAGCGGGGAGCTGGCGGAAATGAAGAGGATTGTGAGGAAGCTCAAGAGCAGTAGCGGCTAAACGTGGATTGCACAAATTTCAATCTACCCGTTCAAGAATGTAATTAAAGTAAATACCTTTTCCAAATGACCCCCATTCACCCGCAGCCATTTGCACGGCATCCAGCACAACTACATCAGAGTCTGTCCTTCGGGAGAGCTCCCTACATGACATAGTACATGAACATTTGTCGATTCGAAAAGATTAAAACGCACTTCACGGTCTCATCGATGATATAGTCTCCTCCCTCAAATGGGCTGTACAAAGCGAGTGTGGGTTCCACCATCGGACCTGCAGAAGAGGCGTAGGCACCACGGTGTTGCGTCTGCGGATGTAGTGTGATAAGCAGGTCCGTTAACACCTCCTGAAAAATCTCCGCAGGGGGCAGAGCAGAAGAAGAAGCAGGTTCCATCGTATCTGGAGACCAAAGTATGTTTAGTCCTGGAGGGAGCGGCTGCACAGACTCTGCCTCTGCCTCAGCAGTTTTCGGCTTTCGTGGTCGCTTTGTTTTTTCCGCGTCTAAAGACTTCTCTGGCCCTTCCTCTGGCCCATCTTCCGGTGGCTCTTCAGGTGGAGGGATCCCAGTAGAAGACTGCTCTACATTCTCATGCTCGACTGCAGGAGAAGGAGGGGGTATAGGCGTTGCGGACGACGAGGCGCGTTTGTGAGTGCGGGACGCAGCTCGCCGTTCCGGGACCACCTCTCGTCGAGGGTAGTGCGGCGCCTGAGAGTAGGAGAAGAGAACCCGCTGAGCATTCGAAGTCGCGCGCTTCTGAATTAAAGAGCGTGTCGGGTGGAGGAGGGACCGCATGCAAGGACAACAGCAGTCGCGAGTCAAGGATAAATGGCGCTCGTCGGTCGACGCGCGGATCGGCAATAAATTTTATTTTCGCTATTCATTTCAACGTAATCGTAATCCATCCAAAACTTGGTAAAAGACATCTTTCAACGATTTTGTAAGCCCATCATTTAGCTGTGGACAAGTAATGTATGTTCGTAATTATGTTGTATGTAACACATATAACAAGTAAATTAACAGTACGGTGAAAGAAAACCCGAGGATATGTTACCCATATACAAATGAAGAGCGACCACTGCCCGTCACTGCTTATCACGTTTTCGTATTTCGGCCTCTTCCCTTTGCTTCGCCCTCTCTGCTAAATCCACTCCTACTAGAATCTTCGACGCTTTCCATAATTGTACGACGTTGACGAAATTCTTGAAAGCCCAAAGTGGGAAGCTGACGACAGCGAGGACTTGAGCCCAAGGTAAATTCCCTAGCAAGGCGAGACCTGTAGGTGAATGGTCCCATTTCATAAGGTACAGAGCAACGTAGAAAAGCTCGTTTCCAGCGCAAAATATAAACAGTGTTATCTGAAGAGGGGGGCAAAATTAATTAAATGCTGAGGTGTTACTGACAGTGAAGGGGGCACGTACACTGTTGTTATAATAGTACCATAGGATTGCACTGACATCACTCTGCACTAGTTTATGACTTCGGGATCCCGTTATAAGCGAGCTTGGTAACTTGTGTGTCAATATAGCACGTCAAGAAGACCGTGGACGCAGCTGACCTATACATGTGCATGTAATGACTGCTGAAGTCAAGCGTGATAAGAAACTGGAATAGCGTCGCGAAGGACGGATATGCCGATGATAAATAGCAAAGCAGACAGGATGTTGTACAGCTAGAGACGCGTCGAGTCAGCCGCAGATGAGGATAGGAAGGCTTCAGGTGACGAGACGCACCGATCAGTCACCATGTCCAGCACTGCACCGAACTTGGATGTTTGGCCGAGTACGCGTGCAGCATGGCCATCGAAAGCATCGAGTAGGCACGATACACAATACGCAATGGTCGAGTACTTTGGGTGGAAGCTCATGAAGTGGAGAGATACAGCAGCGAGAATGACGCGGGTATAGCCTGTCAATAATGTTGAGCTTCAGCAGGACCAGCCCGCAAAAAAAACATGAATAAAAGAGAAACGCGTTGTGCAGGAGCTTACCGATGAGATTAGGAACGAAGAGGAAAACATTCTCGGACTGCGCCGTCGCGAGATCAACTGCCTGCTTTGCATCCACGACTTGTACGCTGGAACGACGGCGGCGTTTTGCTGTTGACATTGTTGCACGCGATGAAACGAGACGGTGATGGTGAAGGAGAGCTGTGAGCTTAACGGAACGTGAGCTTACGTGATCCCGGTGAGTAAAATACCCGTGAAATTTGAAGGGCACCCGTTGGGCCGTTGCCGTGTCGAGTCCAATTTTTCTAATGCTGACGGCTCGTAAGTATCAACTAAGTATCGAGTTTTTTCAAAAGCAGGTTGGCGAAGCTTCGCGGGAAGAGACTCGATCTCTTCGAGTGTGCGCGCATTGGCGCCATCAAGACCCTTTCTGGTTTCGTAGCAGAAGGCATGTTCGATTTTAGGCGGTAAGCCACAAGTCTAATTATTTTTCAAGCACAACTAACTTCAATCTAAGTTCACCCTATTGCTGCTGTCGAGATCGAGGTCAGTCCACGATCTTCTGATGACATGGTCAAGGATGGTGCGAACGAGCGACTATCAAGCTCATTCATTGCATCGAAGTCCTCTTCAACGAGGTTTCCTCGCTGGCGAATTCATAGATATAAATGATTTGGAAGGTGTGTAGGATGGCTTGACTACTTCCTGACGAACCAGTCTTCGTAATCGAGTCAACTCTTCATTTAGCAGACAACAGACAGAGACTTTAGAAAGGGCTTTCAGCGTTTTCAAGGAGAGGTCAGACATTCTTTTTTGTGTTTAGAAAGTCTGGTTCTTTTGACATTGTGTTCTAAAACCATGTAGAATTTGAAGCCTAATATGGCGATTGTTGATGGCCTGAAGGCTATTGCCGAGAAGAAAGGCATTTACTGCTGCTCATTTTTGCTCGCTGGGTTTGCAAGAAGTCCCTATTCCCGGTTCTTCATAAGTTGTTAGGTGCAAAACAGGTGCTCATCTGCTTATTAGGAACAAGTCAAGGACATTTGAGAACGTTGCGGCAGGCGAAGTCAAGTTCTGAGAGGATAATATTAATCCCGTCAAGGGGGCCAGTTACCATGTGAGGACAAGCGAATTTAGTCAAGAGTACAGAACAAAGCTTGTAGATTGAGGTGAATTGTTACAGTCCAGTTTGTGACGAATTAGTTTTTTNATTGTTAGACATGGACAAGCCCAGCGTTTCACATTTCAAAAAAAAANGAAAGTCTAGAGGTGAGGTTGCATGTTTTATTTGTTATTGGACATTGCAGATCCCCGTGTTGAAGAAGATAAGTACATATTTTATGTTGACGATATTATTATCAGAAATTATGGAATAGTATGCTTCACTACTGTTTGGAGAGACCTGTTGGTAAATTGAGCATAGTGCCGTTGTCGCAGATAATTTTAAAGCGCACTGCATTTATATAAAATAAAGTAAAAACATTAAATCAGAATAACGCAAATTGAGAAACAAGAATAAACGAACGTATATCGAATGGTTGCCCCTTCTGTCTGCGGATACTCGTGAAATACAAGGTTCCAGCGTTTTTCGAACCTTTCACGCGAAAGCTGATATCAATATTGCCCTGCAACATGTAAATCTTCAGGGGGGGAGGTGTTTAACTTGAAGAATCCAGCAGGAGGAAAGAAGAAGAGACTCACTGAACCATTTATCCACGGGTCACCGTTTAAATACCAAGTTGGTTCAGGCCGCACGCCCTCCCCGATAGCCTCTCGTACCAAATCGCTCTCGCGCAGGTTCTGCAGAATTTGGCGGACAATCGAGCTAGACATGCGCTCCTGATTCATCGTATACGCAAGAAATGCACCCCAACCCGCTGCACCGATGGCCCCAAAAGCAACGAGACCCATCCACGGCGACTTTGAAGTGTTTTAGAGCGTTGTGGCTAAAAGCGCAAGGACGTAGAATACCTACTGACACAATGGGAAGGTCCCTTTTCACCCGCGGTCGCTCGTAGAATGCCCCCGGCCTCGCAACGTTCTTGAAAGTGAGCGGTTCAGGAGGAGGTTTTAAAGGGGGACGAGCAGACCCGTCTATCGTCGGGTGTCGGGGGAGCACCCTGGCGGGACGCGGCTTCATCGACTGCTGAGCTGCTTTCCTGAGGGCTGCGGCCTCTGCGGCGGAAATGGACATGGCTCGTCGTAATGGTTTACTCGTCTTGTCTTGTTGAGACAACTAACGGATTTGCAGCCTCAGGTGGTCGGGGGNATTCGTGTGATCACGTGAATGCGTCGCCGCCAATCCGCTGCAAGTCGGTACCGCTGCGCTGCAGCTTGAGCCTTGCAAATTGACAATGTCGTCCTCGAAGTTGCCATCCACTTCATTCGAAAACAGAGCTAAGTCATCTGCGACTCGCAATCCCATATCGCTTCGTCTTTACAAAGTCCTTGGCACCAGCTACAACGAGCCTGCCATCAGGGAAGCTCTTGAGACACTCTCAGAACTCTACGGTGCGCCAAAAACAAACAAGGGGAAGGCAGTAGATCACGAGGAGGACGAGACCGGTACTCTCGATGCAATAGAAGCTAAGGTCTCCGGAAGCGGAAGACTCATCTCATCTGGCTCCGGGACAGCTGCTCGAGCAAGGAAGGGCTTGCGGCGGGATGCCGAGCTCAAGCTTACACAAGGCAGCCAACAATTTTTACGGGCATTCCAAGAAGTGGACAAAGTATATTTCCAGGAATCAAAATTTTTGTATCTTCTTTTCCTTAATACATCTGAAGCATATAGATGTTCTGCAAGAGCATATTGATGGGATGCGCGTAAGATGCGACGAAGCTCAAAGTCAGCTACATTCAACAAATGAAGCATGTAGGTCTCTACTTGATCAAGCTGGTGGTCTTCGATCGGCACGGTGGGTACTCGTGTGCTGCCTTCTTCTGCTCTATGCCTCATCGCTTTTTCAGACATACAGTCAGCGAGCAGCAGGCAACTGTTAATAACTTTTTAGCTCGCTTCACACTGGCACAGGAAGAAGCAGAGTCTCTGCAATCAAGAGATTCAATAATTGATGCACAATTTCTTCGTGCAATGCATAACGCGGAACAAATTATTGCGGATGCACGACTTCTCATGACCGGAGAAGATGGTCCTACTAAGGCAGGGTTTGTCTATCTATCTATACCTCAAATCAAACAGGTGGCTCATTACTGTTCAGCGTCGATATAATCACCACTGCCTCTCAGCAAATAGAACAAGGTTATGATAAGCTAACCCGTTGGTGCTCGCTTGAGTTTCGTCAGTTTGTCAAGGATGCGCTGCTCGAAGTGACACCCATAATGCGCGAAGCAATCAAGTGGCTTAGGAAAAAACCTGAGCTCCTCAGGTGTTTTTATTTATCAAGTCAGTTTATCGTAATTCTTATATCACGTTAGCGAGGCTTTGTCTTCTTTATCCCAAACACGTCAATCGACTCTCATGAATGCTTTCATGGATGCCCTCACTCGTGGTGGTCCGGGTGGACTCCCCCGTCCCATCGAAATCCATGCTCATGACCCGCTCCGTTATGTCGGCGATATGCTCGCGTGGGTCCACCAATGCATTGCTGGCGAGCGTGAATTTCTTGAGGGACTTTTTGGTCTCAAAGGCGACAGAAGAATGGTCGGCAGTGTGCGCAAATTTGATGACAGCGAGGAAGAGGGGTGGATTCGAGAATTGATGGACAAAGCCTTTGAGAAACTCAGATATCCTTTAAAGGTAGGCTACGAACACTCTTATTTGCCATGTTTTGCTTTATTGTTTTGTTTAAGACGCGTGTGCGACAAACAGTGCGCTCGCAGGAAAGCTGTATTGCCTCATATAAGGTGGCAAATTTGTTGTCCTTTTACAATCTTACGATGCGTCGAACAATCGGCGACAACGCAGCTCTGTCAGACACGTTAAACGAGTCAGTCACTGTTTTCAATGATTTCATTTGCACCGAATTTTCAAGCTAGGTACTTAGAATCACTGATGAAGCATATCAAATATTCTATGATACCGTCGAGGCGCAAGCTCGTAGTCTTGCTCGAACTTTACTCGTGAGCATTCTTTTTTTTGTTCACAAACATTTATTTATAAATTACTTTAGCCTGACGATCAAAATGCCCAACCCCCTGTCGCCCTCCTCGACCACACGCAAGTACTACGTGAGATGATTTTAGTATATAAATCATCATTGATGGGCGGTGAGAGCGAGGACGAACTCCGGAAGGGTTTCCAATCCATCTTAGACTTAATGGTCGATGCTGCAGTCAACATGTGCCTAAGCGTGTCGGATGCACGGCAGACACAAAGACCAGGTTGGGATAACGACTTATTTGTTCTGAACTGTCTGACACACTTACTGGTCGGAGTTTTTCTTTGGTATGCTCTTGATGATGTTAATTCATTTTGCTTATTTTTAGAATGTCATTCGATCCTTTCCTTTTGCCGAATACAAGGCAAAAGAACTGCAGACTGATATAGATGCCCGAGCTGAACTTCTCATTACCGACCACGTAAGTCTTCGAATTATCAGGTTTGTAAATTTTGATGTTGCTAATAATCGCATCAGTTAAATAACATTCTGCGCGATACATCTCTCGCCGAATGTGTTAACGTCTGTGCATCTAATACCGCTGAACCGATATCTCGCATCGGCGCTATGCAATCGCAACCACTCAGCCTCGCGTTGCGGGCGTTCGCCGTATGGCTTTCTACACCTGACGTTGTGCACCCATCTCGCCTTGTGCCGTTGCTCGATCGCCGTCTTGCGGAGAATGTGCATCATGCCGCGCTACATTCCCTCGTTGACGTTTACGAACGCATCTGTGCAGAAGTGCGCAGGCCGGAGAACAAATACGAAGCGGCAAACACTATTTTAGGAGCCCAGCGGCCGTTTGGGAACCTCTCGGCGCTGAAGCAAATTCTAGGTGTCGAAGTTACTAGTGCCAGCAGGCAACCTTAGTTCAAATACCTTTTCTGACTTCAATCGTGTTCGCGAAGGCCCCGGGCAGCTAAGTACAAGCAATATACCGGCAAATCAAAGACAAGTATCCACATTTTAGCCTGAAAGCAGAGACGATAAAGACAGTCTGTATACCAAGTCAACAAGTCAATTAAGATATAGAAGCGTCTAGGTATATCTGAATCTAGTAATGATGGACCTCCTCACGTTCCCTCCCACGCATGAAGGCCGGCTCTGTACCCTTATAGTAGATATCAGACCAAAAATCGTGCAGATCTGGAAAAGGGGATTTCTTAGCCTCTTCAACTGCTTCCTCAACCTCTGCTCTGGCATCTTTGTCGAATTGCTGCGAAGACACGGATCAAAATCGTATTCAAATTCAAATGGAAAAGGACGACACAAACTTTGAGTTCATCCTCGGACGCGAGGCCCCAGTCTTCGATATAGCGCTGAAGACCACGAATGGGGTCTTGAGTGCTCCGCATGCGCTGAACCTCATCACGCGTACGATAAGTTGTTCCCGGATCGGACATGCTGTTGTCATATGTAGTAAGTGTCGATTATTCGAAAAAGATAAACGTAGGGAATACGAACGAATGTCCACCGTAACGGTAAGTAACATATTCAAGCAGAAGAGNGGCCCTTGTCTGCATTTACCCACTCGCGCGCGAACTTGGCTGCCTGGTAGCAGGCAATAATGTCCATGCCGTTTGCTTGGATACCCGGAATCGCGTCACCACGCGTGAAGTACTGCGTGTTCATCGACGAGCGTTCCGCTGACGTACCCATGCCGTACTTGTTGTTTTCACAGACGAAAATACAAGGGAGGTTCCATAACTTAGCCTGGAAAAGTGTACAAGTTAATGTCATCTACGTCACACAGCACTGCCATGACTCACCATGTTGAATGATTCAAAAACTTGGCCCTGGTTCGCTGCGCCGTCTCCGTACATTGTGAAAGTCGCGTTTTTCTTTTCATTATACTTCTGTGCAAGGGCGAGACCAGCGCCGAGGGGCACTTGCGCACCGACGATACCGTTTCCACCGAAGAAACGCGGCGTGAAGATGTGCATCGAGCCACCCTTCCCGTTGGACATACCATCCTGACGTCCAAGGAGCTCAGATATAACACCTCGTATAGTGCCACCACGAAGGACAGCGAAGGGATGACACCGGTAAGAAGTAATAAGGAGATCGTCCCAAGACATCGCATTGTGCATGCCGACCGAAACTGCTTCCTACTCGCAGTCAGAAACAAAATCTGTTTGGACAATTCAATCAACTAACCTGCCCAATAGCCAAATGACAGAACCCGCGAATGAGTTTTGCCTTGTAGAGAGCATCGGCAGCCATCTCCATTCGGCGCATGAGGGTCATTTTCTTGTACATCTCGATCAGCATGCTCTTGGAAACCTCGACCTCAAGACTGGGAGTATCCGTCTTGTATCCATGGAAAGTCTCGTCATGCAGTTTAACGGTGAAGGGTTTGGCATCCGACGGCTTGTCCTGCAGCTGCGTCGTGTCTGCCGACGTCTGCAGAGCGCGCGCAAGGGGCTGTCGGAACTAAAGTCAGAGTCAAAGTAAGACTTAGAGAAGACAGAACACGTACGATACGTCGAAAAAGAGGAGACCGGAGCCTTGCCAGCGAAGCCATGGTGGTCAGAGGTAAAATGAACGCGAAAGCTTGGGTTGAAGGCGACTTTCACTTTCAATCTCACCTAATCCGTGACCTATGTCACTGACATTTTGTAAGGATTCGGAATTATCCTCCAATTTTACTCTTCTATCGGTAATGAGATATATGAATGGCACACATACGTATCAATGCAAGTTTCAAGCAAATTGAACACTCGCTCTTCTGCTGAAGACTTTTATATGCGACAAAATGAATTTCCGCTAGGGCGGTCACACATGGCCCGAGTGTCATGCGTCACATAACAAGATCGCTTCAAAGTCGATGAAGAATGAAAAATAAAAGATATAGATATTCTGAAAGCTAAATAAGAAACATAGATCCAATGACGAGTTGCAGGTTGTTCTACAAGGTTGAATTAGAAAGTGGTTTGAACAGCTACCCCTAATAAGCACCCCGACACACTCCTCACTTGCCCATCCTTAATCTCGTCGCGCGTGAAAGCTATAAGTAAAGTACAGTCAGTAACATTATCGATGAAAGATAACCATAATACAGACCCTCCGTCTCTTCTTAAGTCTATTTATTAGAGGTTGATTAGAGGTCCACTAGATCAAGACGAATGGTGCACATACTTGTGTTTCTTCATCTTCTTTCTCCGCTTCCTCTTCGTACTATCCATGTTTATCTCCGAAGGCACTTCTGGTAAAGGCTCCTTTATCTCATGCAGACCCAGTCGGCCCATGGTCTCTTCCCAGTTTACCAAATTCTGTACTCTGTTCATCACCAATGACCTGCTTAGACGTCTCGCAGCATCCGCATCCGCCTCCGGCGATGCCATAGGTGGGTCGTCGATCGTTCCCAAAGGTGTAGGAATTGCGCCACTTGCATGAGCGCTTGAAGATGGTGTCGCTGACTCGAACAAGGTAGATGTCGGCTGGCTCAACAACAGACAGGGCCTGTGCAGCGCAAAGAAGCGGTGCAGCATAATCTCATTTGGTTTGAGTATTGGGTGACTAGAGAATGGAGCAGATTCCATTGTGGGTACGGCCGACCTAAATGCTGTTGGAGATGCGTTGGGGGACACAAGCGGATGGCGCGCGTCGGACGTTGCCTGTTGTTGCGTCGGCGCAGAAGCGTCATCAGTCAGCTTCGTATCCGGTGCATCTGGAGTTGATGAAGCGCCTGCATTGCTCGTAGTAGTGCTTGGGCTTGATGCCTTGGATGTCGATGGAGTGATGACCTTTGATGACTTCGCAGAGTTAAAGTATCGGCCACCACCTGACTTGGAGGAAAAAATCGAGTACGATCGCCTGGTTGCTGAGACCGATGGCAGCAGGCGACCAAGACGAGACATCGAGCACAGGATAGGAGAGGCGTGCTGGCGAATGTTGCAACGCTAAAGGCAGAGATTGCTGCTTACATAACACAATATTCAACGACGCCACACATAAAAGTAAAGCATAATAATACAATAGTTGCTACAATGTCCGATAAAATGAGTAACAGGGAGGGTATTTCGCGATAAAAAAAAANGGACGGAAACACAATAAAAAAAAGGCAACAGTTTAGAATTTTTACATTGACCTGAAATAAGTGTAATTCATCAGATACACATTCAGGAAAGGTGACAGGATCATTCTCACAGCAATTGGTTTCCCGTTGAAAAAACAAACAAAATGAGGTGTTCAAGTAACGGTAACGATCTCCCCATTTCCATCGCGAATAATAACCAGTTCACACTCAAGCTTCTCCCCTGTATCCAGACAGACGATATTCGTCGGATCTATAGGGTCAGTTTTTATTCCTCTGAGTTCCATAAATGACCGCCCAAGGATGCAGTCGAAATGCGTCTCCTCCGATAGAAAGACTGAGTGGGAAGTCTTCGTTTTTCCAACCGTGACGGGCCATGTACCGATGCTAAGAGAACCTGTCACGACAGCTATCATGAAGGACACAACAGCCCTCGGCTTACTTGACGAGACCGCCATACCCATACAACCCTGGCTTCGCATCCGCGGGTATAAATCCGTGTTTCTTCGCAAACGCACGGGATATGTAAACATGGCGATATCCACTCTTCAGGAGCATTCTTACTGCATACACTCCCGTGATGGTTAGATGTAAGCCGCCATGGATGCGAACCCCAAACTCACCGTCTTTGACAGGTCCAATACTCCCTAGTACAGTACGAACCCCGTTCTCGTTGTGAAACTTCATGAAGGCCTTTTTATGTTGTAGTATACCATCGTCCTCTTCTGTCTGCCCGCTGTGCACGCTCCTGCGTGACTTGCTGCTGCGAACCGAGCGGGTACCACTAGGTGACCTCGGCTTGAGGAGAGAAGAGAAAGAGGATGGATTTTTGAACGCATAGTATGATGGATTGCAGTATTCATGAGGACGAGGCAAGGGGTGGTTTGGGTTGTGCAGATAGAGGGTAGCAGCCTGGTCAGGAGAGAGCGACTTCTGGCGCCATGCAAAAATTGTGTAATCCGAATCTAGTATGTGCAGACATGAACTTCCTGGCCAAAGGGTTAAGCACTTTATTAATGCTCACCGTCGTCCATATTCCAGACAGTGTCATTCCACGCGTACTTGATCCAGCCCCGCCCAACAGACTCGCTCGCATTCCCAACCCCAGAGTTATTCAGATCGACCTTGGCCTCCAGTGCCTTAAAAAGCGACTGTAAATTATCCTGTACGACTTGAGACACGGAATCGTCAGCCACCATCTTCACCGCTCAAAAAAGATTGGCGCAGACAGACTAGGAACATACGTGAATGTGGAATCGAAAAAGAGCTCGTTGGCGTATGTACGTCGACGATAGAGAGGTCGTCCCCAGTGGACATGTTGATAGTTGCTAGGTCTTCGTGGCGTAAGGAAGTAAGGGATGAAGTGCTGCACTGGCAACCCGCGCAATATTAATTGGTCTAGACAACGTCGATCCCGCTCCATATTTAGAATATTCCAAACCATAATTATATATGATTACAAAAAAGTACAATATTGATATTGATTATATAAATATTATCAGCCTTTACGCCATGCCTGCCAGTCAAACCCTTTATCAGAACCGACCGGTGCAATTTTACTGAGGGGCTTATTGGACGACGTCTTCCTCGGAAATACACAATCGTTGTCGGTGTTACGTCTGTCTTTTGCAGTCCTGCTTGCCTGAAGCTTGAACCTCTCCTCCAAGCTTACCGTGCGAGGTCTTTGGTGGGCTGGCAATTCACTGTAAATGCCTTTGGCTCGGTGCGTATTAAATCCTTCTTCACTAAGTTCAAGTTTCAACCTCGGTTTTCCAGCCGGGCCACCAGCGGGACGTGGTGGAACTCGGAGGTTTGAGATTGGCCTCAGTATAACAGCAGGCTTCGTAACGATTGTCTCCTTAATTGGCTCTCGGAACACTGCCATCGACGGAGTCGAAGACAATTCAGCAACATGAGTACTTTCTGGAGAGTGTTTGATTAATGACGACTTTCGTCGCTTCACTAGCGCCGCCTGCCAGTCTTGCATCGCTGCCTTTTCCTCCCCCCTATTGCCAACATTGATCCCGACGTGTTTCCTCTTTATGCCTGAGGAGAGCACCACTTCCTTTCGATTGCAGACTTCTTGAGTTAAGCTATCCAGGGTATACCACGGAGAAGGATCTCTGATAAATGTAACATCGTCTGATAAATGTGAGGATCTGCCTATGGGTTTCCGGGTCGGGGACGTATGTGGGCGTTGTTTATAGAAGTTGTTTATCAGTGAGCTGTCCCGAGTTAGCGGTTCCTTTGATATCTGCAGATTTTGCAGGAAATACTGAGCTTCCTCTATCCACTGAAAGTTTCATGCGACTTACTGGGATGAAAGTGTCCAATGCATTAGTAGAAGAATCAGAATGATCCTCTTCCTCAGAGTCTTCAGAGTATTCCTCGCTAGAATAAGACACCGTTTCGTTTTCTTTTGAAGCGTATACCGTATATTCTCCAGGTTCCTCTTTTGCCTCAATTCTTTTCGATCTTTCTTCCCTTACAGCCTTCTTCTCCTGTATCCATATGGTATCTGCATTTCCGAACTGAATTTGGGATCCTGGTCCAGTACGAGCCATTCCTTCTGAAGGGGGCAGAACGACGAATGAATTGTGCATACTTGAAGGAAAAGACGATTTTGAGATTGGTAAGTTATACTTTCGCATCTTTTGTTGCTGTATCAAACGCTTTTGAACAGAGAGGAGGTATGGTTTCCTGTGTGAAGAAAATGCCTGTTTGTGATTTTTGGCGAGGTTCCTGATCAGCTCGTCCATAGGTAAATCGAAGAGTTCCCCGTCATTTATTTGATGAAAAGGCTCTTTGTAATCCTTTGCAGAACAACGAGTGTCTCGTAAATCTAGCAATCCATTCCATTAGAGCCTCTTAGTTGGAGAAAATTAATTATGCCCTTACCAACCATGCACAGTAGAGGAAATTTGTGTAAGTATTCAAATACTTGCTTGTTCATCGACCAGCAACTACGCATTTTTAGGATCCGCAGTGCCCAAGGGCCTCTCTTATCACCGGTGTCATCAAACAATAACGCGCGCGAAAGCAGCTTTATTCCGTGTGCCGTAATTCCTGTGGCACTCATGTCTAACGCACTGAGATTATGTAACTGTTTGAGATTGAGGATAGTATTATCCGAGAGCTCGTTGCATCGCTGTAAATTGAGAATAGTGACGAGCGTGAAATCTGGCGTAGAGGGTATTTGTTGTAGAAGCTGAAGGTGGGGGTCGCTCAGCTGGATGGGGTATGAGGAGAGGAGGGATGGTGGATTCGCATAGACCTGGACGAGCGTTGCCCAAAGACGCGGATCAATGTCGAGGAGGCTAAAGTCTGGAGTCTTCCAAGTAGGAAATAGTGAACGAAGGACGTTGTGTCCTCCGCTGTCTTTAGAGAAGTGTAATCGAGAGGAACCAAGGAGATACACTTGCTCTGGGAAGTCCGACAAAGCCTTTATGCAAAAGTATGCGAGTCTCGGAACGCGGCGTAGTTTCCGGGGCTGTTGCGCGTAGATTTCATAAGATGGCCGCTGTGTGGTTGGACGTGGTAAAGTTCTTTTAGAGATGGCGATGCCCGCACAATCAGTCTCTCTAGTAATTTCGTGGTTCCATAATCTTATAGGAGCAGCCATCAGCCAGCGAAAAAAGGAAAACGGAAAAGGTTGCTTAAATGGTTTGCTTTGGCTTTGGATACTGGCAAGCAAGTTGAGGACTCGGAGTCGCGACATGTCACAGTCACGTGAACCAGATATCGAGCAAGACGCGTTTACAAAAAAGGTAACAAGCGAACGAAAATAAATTCCACAATAACTACATATATCTCAGCGCATCTATACCCGGGAGGCTTCGTCGAGCGTGAACTATTGCTGTTAGTTCTTTGATGCTCTCCTCAAGAATTACCACGTTGTCCAGCAACTGCGATAAACTCACGGTCTTCTTCACGGTCGCCTCACCTTCCACTGTCTGCGCAGGCCCATCAGGCACTCGCTTCTCCTCGCCCCATTGCTCAGACGCTCCAAACACGTCTTCTTCGTCAAGATTGAAAGCACGCTTTTCGGCTGGCACCCATGGTCCGGACGATGGCAAGGGAGCTACGAGAGGCTCGATCTTAATCGTGCTCGTCCTCTGGTAGTGTGAGCCGAATGGGCTGGCCTCTATCGTCTTCCCTCTTGATGATAATGTCGGGTGATTCGATTGCGTAGGTGAAACTGTTTGAGTTTTATTCTTCCTTGGTGAGAGGAATGAAACCCAGCCTGATTTCGACTTCGGCTTCAATTTCTGTAGCTCAGCTGCTGATGGCGCTACTTCCGAGTCGAGCGATCGGGAAGCACTTAAGGTATCCGTAACTCCAGTGATATTGTTCGACATGTCAAAAGTGAGGCTTAGAGCATCTGTCAAGTTCTCAGAAAATAAGAGACCCAGCCTACGCTCCGTAAGATAAGAATCAAAATTCTCTACTAGCTCCCTGAAGCGGTCAAGATTGGAGATCAGACCTTGTAGTATTGATAAGATAACCGGCTGGGAGAGTGGTTGAGCGCCAAAAATGGGCATTGGAAGCTCGTTTCTCGAAAGTCTTTCGTTTACAGCAAAATCAACTGACCGGTCGTCTCCGTCGTTTAGAAATTGAAGACTATCTTCTGTCTCTGCCTTCAGCGGCTGTAATGATCCGTCGGATCCAAACAGCAGCCAGCCCTTCAGAGATCGCTCAGGACAGCAGGCGATAGCCGCCAGCATCCCTGTCAATGCCATGTTCAGCTCCGGCGTATTTGAATAAAAGTGTCGCAAGGACTGCAAAATCAGGGACAACAACGGGTCGTTGACATCAAGTAAATGGCGTGGCCGGCTCTCGTTGACGGTGCTGGGTACACAACTTGAGCAGGAATGACTGGCGATAGAAGCAAGTGCGTCCCGTAGGTAATGTTCATAGCCTGTGCTTAAAGCGCCTCGGCCATGAGTAGGGTCTATGCGAGCGACGAGTCCGAGATAAAGGCCCAATTCCCGTTCATGCATTGAGTAGGACGTCTCAGGGATGCGTGAAACAGGCTCCGACCCACTAAAAGACCCATCTAGCCGTGAGGTGGGCTCTGTCTCAGCACCAGGATACGTGAAACTCTCTTCATCCTCTTCTGCAGGCGACTTCATTTCCGTTGCAAGTGGAGACGACGCGCCCAAAGGATCATACGAGGAGATGAACAGTCTGTCGACAGTGAGATGGCAGTGATACAACAGAAGCGATTGCATTAGCTGCAGAGCCGCCATGACAGTTGCATGCGATTTCGAGCGCATATTTGTAAGGAGCAAGTCTTTGAGTGTGAAGCGCCCTAACGATGTGAAGTATTCCGACTGCCTCTGTGCATCCGGTGCCTCCATCTCAAGCAGTATCATTGCACTACTCTTTCGGCGCTTCATCTTCTTAGCCCTCGTGCTATTTACTGGTGGGGGCGCAGAAGCTGCTCCATCTAATAAAAGTGTAGTCTGAGTGTGGGGAAGGCGTCGTGACGATTCAGTGCTGTCCTCACTGACAAGAAAGTCGATCAACATTTCTGCGAATTGCGCATCTCGGAGAGTGCGGAACATAACATCGATGTACGACATAACCGCCACGGCACTCCCATCTGAATCAGAGCATTCGAGTATGGACGGGTAGAGGACGTTCTCCAAAAATATCCGCCGAACTGCATCGAGAATGGACTGTACGATCGCCGAACCGACAAAAGAAATAGGCTCTACCGTCCCGTCGTCCGCATTGGCAGAGACGTTTCGTCTCAGAACGTCCTGTAAAAATTCAAGAAGTCCGACAAAGTGCTCAAGGCGGGTTTTAAACTCCGGACTCGATGAAAATTCCAAGCCCTCCGCACGCGCCTTCTCCCGCGCCATCTCTTCTTTGTCTTTATCCTCTTCTGATAAAGGACCTGTCCCTCCGATAGTCATGGTATTATGATGCGCGGCGGTTTCCTGGGGCTCGTTGTGTATTCTTAGCTTGGAAGGCAGTAACGAGTACACAGCACCCAGGCCCGCACCCAGCACTTCGCAGAAGTCTCCATCAAGGATATATTCAGCAAGAGCTAGCGCAGCATCTGCGACAGGATCAGAAGCAGTCGCCTGCGAAGACTGAAACGATGCCGAGGCGGAAGACGACGAAGACGAAGTTGTAGAGATGATGAACGTGGAAGTGGAGACGTTCCCGACTGCATCACCACCCAGGCGGTGCAGCGGCACGCCAGGGGACATGGCTACATCCATCAAGAACAGAAGACCTGCACGCGCAAACTCGCCGATCTTCCCTTCCCTGTGGACAAACCGCAACAAATAGTTGAAGAGGATGAATTCGTACTCCGGCTTCTTCGTATGCGAAGAAGCAGGCACTGAGGTGACGGTCGCCTGTGAGGGTGTAGGTGAGGGGGAGCGCTGGCTTGAAGAAGACTCTCCGGTCGTCCGGGTGGCTGATGCTGCATCATCCTCTTCGTGCTCTTCATCTTCGTCCTCCTCGGGAACAGACGTCAGCGTTTCAGAGTGGTACCAATGCTTGTCGTAGAAAAAGATCATGAGCAATTCTCGGAATGTTCGTATGCGGCTGCACAGCAGACACAGCAGATCAACGACTATTCATTGAATACTCAATCAGCACAGCACCGGTATTGTTTCAGACATTCCATGAGCGAAAAACGTACGGTCCTCTTCATACTCAGACGGCGACGTCCGCACCGCGTTTCCAGCCGCCCCCATCACCCTGTTCCTCCCGTCGAGCTGCTCCTGTATATCATCTCCGACGCACGTTCTGAGGAGCCTCAGCACCGCGCGGTGCACGACGGAATGCACCAGGAACTGCTCGTCGAGGAGTACCACCATATTCTGCACCGTGCGGAGCACCTCCGCCTGGATGCCAGACGGCCGGTCAGGCTCACTCAGGCGGACGAGCGTGCCTGATACATCTATTGAGATTCCCAGTATCAATTTAACATATTGAACCCAGTCGCAGGTGAACAGATACCATTCTTGAGTAAATACTCCATACACGCGCCAGTGAGCCTGGAAGAACAGAAGTTATAGTTATCAGTACCTCTCTCTCTCGTCCGCCCCCGTGCTCGCAATAAACGCACCCTTCCTCCGTCCGGGTCGACTCCCACACAAGAGAGTCCACCATCGACTTCAAAGCTGCCGGAACATCCGTCGCAGATATCCCCCGCGCAAGTTGGCGCTCATCCGGATGAGTGAGTGTGTCCTACATACAAGCCAAATGAGCACGCGTCTCGAAAGTCGAGAAAGTCGGGAGTCTCGCCTTCACAAGCACCCATGACTTGTGAAACTCTGCCGCATGGTCGAGCGCTTGCTTCGGAGTCTGCTGCGAACTCGAACGCAGGAATTTGGAGAAGTAGTCCATAGCAGGCCGCACTAATACTGCAGGCCGCCCGAGACGTCGCGATCACTACGTGAATCATAATCATAATCATAATCATAATCATAATCATAATCATTGTATTGTATTGTATTGTATTGTATTGTATTGGTTGGCTTCCAATCCGGCAAACTACGGATCGGCGTCAGACAGCAAAACAATAAAAATGATTGGAATCCAAGATACGCATGCGTTATAGTCTTACAGACAGTCAGAAGGAAGACGAGAAAAAAAAAAAAGAGAGTTTATTTTTTTTGGGCAGCAGCATGGAAGACAGACATTTTTAGAAAACAGATAGAGCACAGACCGTCCAGGTAGGAATTATATCATTACTGTCGTTGTCAACTGTCTTTCATTCAAACAGTCTTCACAGGAGGACTCTCCAACGTTTTCCGTTCTAACACCTCTACCCAATTGCTCGGGAACCACCCTTCACGTCCTTCACGTGTCCTTCCCTTCCACCAGTCAGAGACCACGTCTGTTCGTGGGTCGACCTCCATGCCCGTCGCAGGATCGAGCTTCCCCATGATCGCGACAACGTCATTCTCCTTCAACGAGAGCTCAACGGGGCTTGCGGCGGTAAACGCGTATCTGGCACGGGCAAACGTCAGAGTGGACGGATCGAAGGGAGCACCGCCTTGGGCGAGCGCATTCTGAGGGGGNCGCGCGCTCGGCAAGTGCCTTTATGAGCTTATGCATTGCATATGGGACGCCGAAAATCGCGAGCATGAAGAAGATGAGCGGTTTCTTCGACGCTTTGGGCGTCGCCGAACCCCCTGTCCCGGGGATAGGTTGGCCATTTACGAAGGCCTGGAACTCGTTGGGCATCGTGTTGGCGCCCCGCTTCCCTGTGAGCAACTCCTTCAACCACCGCAGGAGCCCAAACAGGCCCAGCACGCTCCCGAGCGCATTGCGCAGATGCGTGAACTGGTCGACGACGCCGACCATGGCGAAAAANGGACGAGTGCGTCGCCATGAACGTCGACTCGAGCATCTGCGAGAGGCCCGTGAACGTCTGTACGATTGAGTGCAGAAGGGCGAACGTGTTCTGCGTCGTTGACTCGAGCTGCTGCGTGAGCGATAAATTGTTCATGTCCATAGGCATGGCGGGCATGCCATAACCACCCCCATACATGCCATTCATGCCCATGCCGCCATATCCCATGCCTCCGATGCCGCCGTAGCCCATGCCCATGCCGCCATACATTCCTCCGCCATATCCGCCCGCCGCACCATACGGTGAATAGCCCGAGCCGAATCTGTTGTACGTCGACGAGTATGGGGNAGTACGGCGACGAGCCGTATGCGGACGGGATCGCGCTCGAGTACTGGTT